>JAAGNO010026776.1:75743-98825 GCA_033439905.1 Ceryle rudis | reverse complement strand
ATATATTTATGTAGAATGTAGCCATTCTGGTCTGTAGAACAGTCCCTTCTCTCCCAGTTGTTCCTGCTGGAAATGACTGAAGATTTGATTTTAACAGAAACTAGAAGGGCCAACCACATAATGTTGGGTGAATCTCCATAACAGCAATGTGTTTCTTCAAAGCTCTGCCTACCCTTTATTTGCCAAACAAAGGCCATTCTTTTCACCTTAAGCCAGGGTGGAGTAATTAGGGGGAGGGATTGTCAATTATGGTTTAAGAGAATGGGGAAAAATATAGAGGACGAGCAAGGTGCAACTTATAATGATCACTGTTTATAGTTTGAAGCAGGACATGAAGTGAGGAATGGGGCAGGCGATTGCCTGTGATTTAAGAGCTGATGGGTATTTCTTTTCCTTTTTAACATTCAGAGAGCTGGAAAGAACATAGCTGGTGAAAATCTTCTTTAACATCCCTTAACATCCATGCCATCAGGTAAACTGAAGGACTATGGATCATATGAAACCTGCCTTCCATGACCTTGATGACCCGTGACAACAAAAAAGAACTCTAACACGTCCTCTCCACCCAATACTAAGTTCTGCTCCATTTTGGAGGCTGGCAGTTTTTGCTGGCGTGGATGCAGCCTGTCCCATGCCAGCCAGCCACCATGCCTGGGAACATGCTCCTACAGACATAGCATTTGTGCTGTTACTGCAGCCACCAGTGGTGTGACTCTGACACATGACTTTCTGAAACTGGCTGGGAAAACCATCTGAGGACTCATGGTGAAGCTAAAGGGACTCACACTGGGACAAAAGCCAAGGGGAAATCCCAGACTGCTTCTTATTTCCACCATCTGGTAATGTGCAGCACAGCATACATAAGGTATCATCATTACCTGAACTCATAGTGAGCTCCTGACCTGAAGGAAAGCCCTCACCCTTGAGGTCAGGTTACAGGGCAGGAGACGCAGCAGCCTGGTCCCAATCACCTGCCCTCCTGGCAGGGTGCACTCTTCAGAGGCCAAGGAAGGGCAAAATAACAACAAAACTACTTTCATTCAGGTGCTGGTGACTCAGACTGCAGTTGGAAGCCAGGGGTGGTTGACAAGTGGGTGCGGGCACTCCTAATGACACCCCACACTTGCATGGGGTGGAGCTGCCCTTCCCTGCTCTTGCTGTGCCACTGGGGCCCTGAGGATGTCCATCCAAGGCTACAGTATCTGTCATAAGGGTCCTGGCTTCAGGCAGGGCAGTGAGGAGGGTGATGGTACTGGGGCAGAGTGCTTCCTCTACCCCCATGGACAAACCATCTCCTTGCTGCAGGAGCAATTGGAACATCCTCAGCCCATGCATGGAGAGCTGGAGAGGAGAGTTCATAGTGGAGCTCAGGAAGAGACAGTTTGGGTGTCATCCAACAGCACTCACTCTTTCACTGTGTTGTGTAACGCACCTTTTAATCACTAGATGAAGATCTGGATGCAAATATGCCCCTTATGCAATGGGGTGAGTAAGATTCTGTGCTGCCTGCAGCCTCTTTTCCAGGCAGTGAGGTTGCCTTCTCCACATAATGAACTTGAATGTCAAATATTAATAACAAAACAAATTATCTCCACCCTATCATCAAGGTGTGTCACAGCTGATTCCTGTTTAACATCAAGGTTTCTACTGCTCAGGAATCCTTCCTGCAATCCTGGGCTCCAGCTGTATCAGTTCTGTGAGTGATTAAGGAATGACAAAAATCCTGAAAAACGTCCTGGTGTCTGAGCTCATCTTGATCCTCTTCCATGGTTTACTGGGATGGGAAGAAAAAAAATGGAGCTCCAAAGATAGAATAACTGGAGTAATTCTTGCAAAACTAGCCTAACTCAACCATCAAAGCACTTCCTTTAGGTAAGAATTTGCCTCCACCAAGCTCATAGGGCATAAATAAAACTTTTTCAAAACCAAAACAGTGTCTCATACAATAGGATTTTGTACAGATCATAAATGACACTCCCATTGTCCTAGCCACAAGCTCTTTTGTGCATTCAAGCATTTAGTCTGATCAAAAAGCATCAAAAATGTTTTTTTAATGTACATCATTTGGAAAATCATGAAACAGCTGAAAAACCATTAACAATGGTTAACTCTGGGACTTTTTACTCTGTTGAGGTTACAATTAATTTATAGTTAATTTTTTGATTTCTCCATTTCATGACAGTTCAGTAGTACCAGAATATTGTACATCTTTTAAAGTGATTCTCCTTAGAAGAGCCTAAACAATGATAACTGGTGGATAGCAAGACATTGTTTACAGTGAGTTCCATAGCTAGTTCCAGGTCTCTGCAGTGATCTAATTACTTGTAGACCTGATGTACCAGAAGAGGCTGAGGGACATTCATCAGGCTTTAGAAAAGAAAGACAGGGTGAGAACTTAAAGCTGTATTCAACTGTCTTACAGAAACAGAGAGAGGAGGCCAGACTTCTTTCTGGAGGTGCACAGGGAAAGGGCAAGAAGCAACAGACACAAACAACACAAGGAAATTTTTATTAGACATCCAGTTAAATATGAGAGATAAAAATAAATCACAATGCAAGAGCCAAAGACTGGGACAGGCTGCCCAGAGAGGTTGTGTCTTGTTTGACATACTCAGCAGGACGTGACCCTTAAGAACCTGACCTAACTTCAAAGTTGGCCCTGCCCCAAACAGGGTCTGGAGCAGATCAGGTGCCCTCCAGAGCTGCCTTCCTGCTTTATTCAATTAATCTATGATACTATGGGAAGGGGTGATGACAGTCTGTTACCTCATCATTATTTACTCAAATACTCAATAAATAGGAGAAAGGTAATAACAGTGAGAAGATGGGATTTTATAAAAGACTATGTGAATATATGGAAGAGAGGGATAAGGAGAGACTAAGAACTAAACAAGGAAAACAATCAACATGAGGATTACAGAAGTAAATAAAATAAATAGGATCAGATTCTCATTCCTACCAGAACACCTTCAAAGCATGCTGACAATATAAAGAAGAGGCAGATGATAGGTACACCCACTTTGAAGCACATTACTGCGTATTACTCTGAAAAGAGGGAAAATATGTCTTCATGTAAATGTAAACTCAGTTTCTAAAGGACTGGTGGCTCAAGGATGAAGGTGCCTCTCAAAAATGTATCCTCACTTTCATTTGACTAATAGATTTACGTGTAAGAAGTAGCCTTTTAAAAAGATTCCAGTAATGGAAATAGTAATTAGTACACTTGTAATAATAATTCCTAAACAGTTCAGAAGTTTAATCATAGGTTGTATAGTGGTTTATCTTACCACCAGTTCAAAATTCAGCCTCAAGAGATAATTAAAAAAATATAGTAAGTGATCTCTTTTTCTGCAAATTATCCACATGCAGATCATTTTCTTGTTCCAACATCTGAGGGTATCTGCGCTCTTTCTGAACTGCCTACAGGCAAGTGTTTCTTTGAGTAATCAGGCTTGAGGATTTTTATGTCAGATTTCTGTGTTCGGTTACCTGGCCATTCAATTTTCTTTCCTGATGGTGAGGTGAACAAGTTAGCTGCAGGAAGTGTCAAGCAGAAATGCCGTAAACCAAATGAAAAACAACCATTTGGAAAGGTAAACCAATGATTGAATTAAATGGGGAGTCACTAATCATTCTTCCCTCCCTTCTCCTGTCCTTAATGATGAGTAGAAGCTTCGTCATCTGATGCTTGCATGATGCCCTCTTTGACTTGGGTTGGATGGTATCCATATTACAAAAAATACCACAAGAACTGGAAATAATTGGTACCTCTTATAACATATGCAGATCCTGTGTGGAACACAATGTCTCACAGCAGAGCCTTTGATGTTTCTCAGTTATATAACCCCCAGGGAAGGAGGATGTTTTTATTTGCAGAGCACATTCTCCCTATTTTATGTATTGGAAAAAATAAAAAGGAAAACAAAACTAAACAAAATAAATAACTAAACCCTTGAGATCCTCATTGACAGGGCACCTAGAAATCAAACAGTTCTGTGATGGCTCCTTCTGTGTTATCTCATTCACTTCCAAGATTAGAAAACAGAGCTGAGTAAATCTGAATCCAGCTGGTTTGTTGTTCCTAGAAGATTAATCAGTTACAGTCACAGAAGTCAATGAAAACTCATGCCTGATGGAGAGGTGGGGGTTCTTGCTATTTCACATCCATAAAGATTAGAGACACCACAAAGTGAAATGGGATGTCCTGGTGGTGGATGAGAGACTTTTTCTTGGAAAAGCTCAGCACTAGAGATGCTTTTAATTATGAAATACTTTACCTCCAGACCACAGTTTGATGGCCAGGAGAGAAATGGCACTAATTGTCAAAGGAGAGAAAAGCACAGAGGGTTTTGGATACATTCACAGTTCATCAAACAGGGCCTGTAATGGAAGTGACTGTTTTGTAATTCTTTCTCTGCTCTCTCGTAAGGAGGGAGTACATTAATACCTTGTGACTCTGGTTAACCAGCATAAAAGTACTACACTAGATTAAATGTATTTGCAAAAGTGAAACCAGCAGCTAATCGTCTTGTTCACACACGTTGATTTTTCCCCCTGACTAATTTCTCTTGTAGTGGGAGTAATTAACTTTATTAGTAACACTGACTACTCTGGTACCTTGGGGCAAGCGCTGGTGGAGCTGCTTATTAACAATCACATAGTTTCACTTACACTGTTATCCTGAGCATTTCCTATAAGGTGAAGTGCCTTCTGAATTTAAAGGGGGATAGATTAACTTATTACTTAAAAATATATGATGAGATATAATGTTGGAAACGGTGAGGGAAGAGGCAGAAATACTAATTTTTTTGCTTGCTTGAATTTATTATCACTTTCAGTTCACATTGTGCCTCTGCAAGCAGAGGATGGCTGTAGTTGTGGTCCACATGCCCCAGTTTTGCCTCCCCAGGCGGGCTCTCCATGACATACGCACTCAGCCCAGCCTCAACCCAGAAGACTCCCCATGTAACCAGGAAATCTCCTACATGCCTTTGCCAGCAAATCTCAGCCAAGATTTCCATCCAGAGGTGCAGAGGTGTCAGCGAGTTACTCAAGCAGTGGGCAAACCTGTGACAATTGCAATATGGATGAGCTGGCACTTTGCTGCAGGACAGAAGCCAGCCTGGTGCAATTCTCTGGAAACGCATTTGCAGGTGCCAGCTTTCTTGCTTGGAAGAGACCACACAGCAAGGTGAGGAACACTGTACCTGTTCTGCCTCGCTGTTCCCAGGAATACTTTCTCCAAAAATGACAAGCAACCTGGCAGGGAGCTGTATGGCTTGGGGGTTGTGAAACATGTCTAGCACCAAAAAGAAAGAAGGTCACGTACCCACTCATTAACTGGGCATTGCAGTATGGAGCGTGCAAAGAGGCACTGGCAGCCAGTCTGAGGGCTGTTTTCAGAGGTGGGGCAACTGGTAGCAAACAGTACTCAAATAAATCTAAATGGTCAGAAGGCAAGGTCACAGGAAGAAAAACAACCAAGGAGAGGGAGAAGAAAGACTCCTCCTGCTCTGTCAGATCATTCATTGTTGCTTTTTCTACTGTGACCTCAGCTGTCCATCTTCATAATGCATAAATTACACTTACAATGACTTACTGGGATTAGGACACAGCCCTTTTTTTCCCCACCAGAAGTAGTACCTTGAAGTTCCCTTTGTGTCAGAGAGGAAGGTCAACAGAGCACTTCTGATTTACCTGTTTGAACCTATTTTATCCATTCTGTCCCTCGTACACGGACACTTCTGGAGACATTGCTGAGATTCATGTACAAGCACTAGAAATGACAAACTGCAGTGTGCTAAAGAGTGTACCACTGAAGCTGGAAACACTGAAGTCCATATTATATAGGCCAGATATGCTGGTCTTTTTTAGTATTGTTATTTATTTAAGAAAAGGGAAGCAATTCTGGGCAAGACAAGTTGCTGCACTTGCTGGCCCAGCTCCTGGCCCCTGCTGTGTTTGAATTTTGCTGCAAACATCTGCTCGCAGTCCCTGCAGTAGCAGGGAAGGCTGATGCCTGTGGATTGAGCATGGCTGAACCATCTCTACAGTCTGCAACAACCCTGTGCTGGCAGAGTTACCTGGATATTGTGGACAGTTGGCAGCAGCTGGAGCAGAGCTGGGATGTCACTCCCAGGCTCTGGCCTCAGGGCCACAGCAGCTCTGGTGAACATGTCTTTGCAGTGTGCTCTTTGCCAAGCACGAGTGAAACAAACCTAGCACCATTATGCATGTCAAAAAAAAAGGAGAAAGGAAGAGATGGAATTGTTGTGTGGGTGGAGTTTATATGACATAAATAATTGGGAAATTATGAATTTACATTACAGAATTATTTTTTCTCACTGATCTGTTATTTCACAGAAGAGACTCATATACAAGCAACCAAAGGACACCACTTATCAGATAAGATTAATTTGCATGCTGAACAACAGGCGTCGTCTCCTTCTGTAACATCTGTTCACTGACACATTGAATGCCCAAGACACTTAAAAAAATATCCCTGGCACCATCAAGCTTAAGAAAAAAGGACTGCATTTTAAAAACTTTTTTACTGAAGTTTCCCAAACAGATCCCTTTCTAATCTGTCCCTCTGTGCCATGTCCGTAAAACTCAGCATACTTTTCTCAAGAGAGGTTAAACAACTACTTGTACTAATCATCATCAAGTATATCCAGAGAGATGCTGGTGCCTTTGCACGTAAGAGATGATACACAGAAACAACAACAACAAAAAAAATAACCCAAAGCCACGTCACTGAAGCTGACTAGATCCCTGTGTACAGTATCTACCGTCATCAGAAACCAATATAATTATATCTGTAAGGGTATTAAGGTCCAGTTTAAATTGAGGTGCAATTTTGAACCCACACCTCCAGCTGAAAACTTGTTTCAAAACCTCACTCCCCTGCTGGACTTCATCCAGAATCTATTTGTTCTGAGTTTACATACAATTGTGCGATACCCTCCTCTGTATTTTAATCTTAAAAGCTCCTCCTTCCCCCGTATTTACCCCCAGCTATAATAATAGAGAGCAATCATCCTCTGTCAGTCTTCAGTGCAGAGGAGCTAAGATCTGGCTCAGAGACAGGTGTTAATGCAACCCATCAGTCAGTGGTTAAGAAAGATCCAGTCCACCTACATTCACTTATTGCATTTACAGTAGATAGGGTGAATAGGTATTTTCACCCTATAAAATTTTAATTATGAAACTAAAAGTACAAGTTATATAATCAGATTTCAACATCATCTGACATTCCAGTTCTGCTTACATTAATGTTCAGCTTCCAGTCATTAAAAGACAGATTTGCTCTTTGGTAAATAGAGCAAACAACTTTGCAAATTAGAATGATATCTGACCTGCCCTCAAGTATGTTTAAAGTGGGACAGATGTAATGGGAAGTTCTCACCACTGCCTCATTGAGACACATTTGGTCTTAGCATTTAGCACTAGCCTTTCTTGCAGTGATTAGATATATACTTTAGTCAGAGAAAGAGCACTTGTTTGGGATACAAAAACTAATCTCAGACCCAAACAAAGTGCATAGCACAGCCATTCCACTCAGGAGACAATTGTGGGTAGCTACATTTCACAGTACCGGGGAGGAAATCCCACTAGCATTAGTGATAATAACATTTCAATATAGAGAACAAACCTAAAGGCCACTCTGGCAGGTGTTCCTCTTTGACTCTGGCAGTTGCCCTTTCTGTCATACAATAGAGATCTGTCAAGAAGACCCCATAGTTTGGACCCACCAGCCAAAGCAGCTGTCATCTAGGCTTTGCTATTTGTGCTGCTGATAGCTCTTTACCCTCCACCCTGCTTCCCACAAAGACTGCCCAGACCATGCTTTTCTGTCTTCCAGTGAGGGTGGCAGTTGCCAGTTCAAGCCAAAAATCCATGCTGTGTTAAGACACTAGAACACTGAAAGGGAAGTGTTTTACTCCCCAAAATAAGGAAAATAAACAGTTTCACAGCTTATCATCATTTTCCTAAAAAATTCGGAAGGTAAGTCAATAGGTTTAAACATAAAAAATTCTAGGAATGGGCAACTTTCAACTTTTGACCTGAGCCTTTATGCCAACTCATTGCCTCTCATCCTGCCCTAGTTGACAGAAGGGCAGGATGAAAGTGTCTTGGCATAATGCAGCATTCAGTTGACTTTCCTGGTCCCACCCATTGATGTTTTCCAGTTTCAGTCTCTAAGGCTCCCAGATTTCCTGGAGAAGATTCATTAAAAAATCTCTCCCTTCCTCTGGGTGGATATGCTCACACAAATTTGTAGTGTAAGTAAGAGGGCATTAGGAAAAGTATTGCAAAAATACGTTGTAGCTTTTAGTTCCCTAGTTCTTACAAATACTACTATTTCTTTTTGGTTTGGTTTTTTTTTTTTTTTAAGGGTTGCAGAACTAGAAATTGCATAAATCCTCCCTTAATCAAAGATTTCTGCTTTTCTAGTTAGGATATGTAGTATTTAAATGGTAGTACTTCTCCATTTTGTGAAAAGGATTTAAAAAAAAGCTAATTTTGACCAAAACAGTATTAAGTTACTGTCATAAAGCACGCCTTCTATTTCAGATAAGACACTTATGCATCATCATCGAATACTTACTAAATGAAGATGTCATCATCATTTCTCTGACATATATTACCAAAAAAACCCCATAACATTCAATCATTAATATCAAAGAGCTCCCTCAGTGCATTGCATATCCTAACACCTCTGGCATGCAAGCCCCAGACTTACCCCGCCTTAGTTTAGACACTTCATGGAGGCACCTAGCAGCCAAAGGGCTCTGCTTAAGTCTTACCCAACTTTACACCTCCCCTGTATACTCCCTCTAGCAACCATGAGTTGCCTCAATGGATAGGTGATGCCAGCGGGTCATCCAGCTCACCTGAGATCAGAACTCCAAGAGTTTTGCCTTGCTATATTAACTACAGAGCAAGTTTTTAATCTTGCCCAGGCCATTCCAAGGTCCCCAGTAAGTGATACATGCTGTATTCATGCAGGAGCTCTTAGGAGCTTTCCTTGTCTCTCAGCAAGTGGTAGACATGGGGCCAGCATACCAATCTGTGCTGAGCAGGACTTTGTAATATGTTATTAAACCACTGTAAAATTACCTAGTAGTCCTGCTACAGAGAGATCTCTAGGTGTATGTATGCCCTCTTCCTCTGGTACCTCATCTCAGAGTCTAAACCTAGAGCTGGAATTAAGTAGCGCTGGTGCATGCTATGTGAAACAAATGCATTTGCATTAACGTGGAGCCTTTGCTCCTTTTTTCTGACATGGCAGTATGCTTTGGTAAATATTTGTAACCACTAACTACTCAGGAGAGCCTTACTCTACACAGGCAAATTTACAAACTCCTTAGACATCAAGTAAAAGAGGTTAGCCTAGGCACATCTTCTTGTCAATATGTAGTAGTAAAGCTCGTCTACAGAGAAAAACAGCCTGAAATAGTTATTCTGCAATAACTGTTCCACACACAGCATTCCACCATTGCTATTTTATAACAGTACCCCTAGGGACACATGGCTGAGTTAAACCACAAAAAGGCACTCTTCAGGCTGAGTAAAACTGTCCCCCCCACAGCGAGTGTGGACTTGCTAACTCTGGCGATCTCTTGGTTCACTCCCTAGTACACTTCCCATTTGTACCACAGCTGACTGAGCTTTTATTGTCTTCTGGATTTTTAATCTGAAAAATTGATATCTAATAGAAGCCTAGAAATTAGAATAAGACGTTCAGTAGCTGGCTATTTCAATCATGTTCCTGCTATTGTATAGGAATTGTTTGCCTCTCCTTGGTTTTGTCCCACTCCTTGCACTCTCTTTCCCCCAGGGAAAGGCCCCTTTGCTATCTTTGCAGAATGCAGTTGACAATAAGGGCTTTGCAGCTACACCTTTGAAAAAAACCAAGCAAATGGTCATAGTGGTGCCAAGGAGTTTTATTTCCAACAAAAGCGCATGAAGGATGGTCTGGATGCCTGAAAGAAGCACTGGCTGGAACCACTTGGAGCATGACAAACCCTTACAATCCCCCAACTGGAGCCCTAAATCAGATGTGTTCATTATTCTAAGACAAGCGAAGCCAGGTTACCCAAACTGCTCTGTTGCTAAATATGACACGTAAATAGCCTGTTGTTTTCTTGCCAGTACAATATACTACCTCCTCCTCCTCCACCTCTCCTTATGTAACCTTGTTAAATAAAGACTGAAGAACCCTGAACAGCACAAGTAAAAACAGGCCATGGATTTAAAAGAGGGGTGTGTTAATTGCTTCTGACAAACAGGTCTTCCTTTTCTGGAATGGGACACAGGGATCTTCATTAAGGAAAAAAAGACTCCAGCACTTCTTGTTCTGACTGTTTCAGAACAATGTTCTGTAACAAGCACTTTCATCTGCAAATGTAAAAATCCCAATATACAGAGTAAAATTTAAAAAAAAACCAACTAGTGACAATCAAACAAAACCTCCTGCAATGTTTTCAATACGATTTATTCTCTTTGGTTCTGAGAACATTGCATAACTCTTGTAATATTATAGCTTATTGCATTGCCTCGTCATACTGCGTGAACTTGTGCTGTGACACGTCCACATTCAGATGTATCAGACACACTGGCAACACCTATGACACAATAAACCTGAACTATGTTAATTCAAGCTTGATGGGACAGGCGGCATTCCCACCTACCAGACTGGAACCCTTCCACTGTACATACATGTTGGCCAGGCAGCCTCAGACTGCCCTGTGTTGTACACTGTGGACATAGGCACCAGTAGAAGTGGTTAATCACATTGAGAGCAAGCATAGGGAAGTGGGCACTAACCAGTGGCACCTGTTCAGCCCACCATTTTGGGAGCAGATCATGGGAAGATGAACTCAGGAAGAAGTCTCTCTTATTTGGTATTCAAGCTGAAGGAAGAGTGAAAGGTCTAGGTTCCTAAATTATATTATTTTTAGTTTTTATATTGCACAGCAGAACGCAAACTACAGAAAACCCCAACTGTGCCCTCAAAAACTCATTCATTTTCCCACTGCTATTAGTTGCCTGTTTCTAAAGGAGGCTTTTACATCTGCAGGACATCAGAATATCCTGGAGCATTCATGAGCAATGGAATGAAGTGAAGAAAAGCTGAGAACAGTTACCTTGGGACTGAGAAATGATTTCATAGTCATAATCAGCTCTAAAGCATCAGTCTGAATGAAGCTGCAAAATGCCCAGAAAGAGAGCCAAAAAGTGGTCTGTATGCCTTTTCCATCATCTTGGTTCTCCTGTTCTTGCCAGCTCTGCCATTTTCTCAGTGACAAATCTCATTTGGCCATTTTTTTCTGCCCTTCACTCCATCTACATTTGATAGGATCTAATACTTTTTAATAGGGTTCAAAGCACAGCCACATTAATTCTGTAAATGACCCTAATAGCTTTCAAATGTTTCTATCAATGCTTTTACGTCTTCAGAAATAAGAATGTGGAAGTATTTGTAGTCTGTAAAATAAAAGGGAAAATTGGCTTCAGACATAAGTTTTACTGCCAATAAAACTGTATATAACCATTTGCCTGCTTTTTAGCAAAGATGAATTAGTAGTACGAAAACTAAAAATAGTCTGGAGAAAAACCCACGTTTTGTTTTGCCCTCTTGACACCTTTGTCTCTTGTCACAATAAGGTGAGGCTGAGAAATGTGACATCTTATAGTCTTTCCAATCTCACTTTTCTGCTGTGCCTCCCTGACAGGAAAAAAATACATTCTTCCATTCCTTTCATCACTGCTTCTCAGCAATTCAGTTACAAATCATCTATATGATTAGAAAAGCAGGAGGGCAGTGGCTTTGAACTTACTTTTCTTTCTAATTTTAGGAAGTAATAAGATTATTTAGTACACAGATTCAAAGTTTTCATCATGACGTTGCAACTTGATGGATTTGTTTTCTCTTCTTCCCTCAGAATATCTAAAACCAAACACTGATGGTAATGATTCAGACGTGCTCATTCAATAGCTCCCTCATTTTTACATGTTTTAAAATTGAGGATGAAAAAAAGCCTAGCCTGAATACTTGATGTGTATGAGTCAGACTTGGTGTTGTGACACAGTTGTGAATGGTCAAATAAAACAGTTGGAATTGTTTCTATTGTCTGATAGGAGAACACAAATACTTCCAGCATGATCTTTGTTGTGTACAAATGTAGCAGTTTGATTTTAAGATTATCCTTACAGGTAATTTCTGGCAGGCATCATCCCCTGCAGTCAATTGTCTCAGTGTAGGTATCTGACTAAAAAAATTTTTTAGAAACTGATGTATATATCTACAAAACCTACATGGGTGTTTCTGTTGGACATTAAAAGGTTGTCTAAACTGAGCATAAGGTAGTAGAAGCAATGAATGTAATCAAAAGCCTCACCTCTACAAAGTGAAATGGAATAGCTTCCAAAGGGAACATCTACAAAATATCCTTGCACTGATTTAATAAATTCTACTAAACATGCCTGTGTTAGCCCCAGAATGTATGTGCTTCCTACTGATTCAATACAATGGAAGCTCAACATTGTTGAATTGAATCCATGCAAACATTCAAATAAATATATAGGAAATGATTTTATGATTCTTTTCATTCAGCTCTGATTTTAAAATGTGGAAATTTCATGTTTCTTTTTGAAAATAGGATAACAGTAGAGATAGGCCCAAATGCCTACTTTTGAATCTCAATCCAAATGTAATTTTTCTCAGAGTTGAAGTTTACTTTGCCTTCAATATATTGATTAAGGGTCTTCTAGATGAAGGAAAAAAATGTTTCACAAGGCATGAACTGAAACAGGAATGCAAGGCTCTATTTTCTCATTTGTCTGGTCATGGAAAATGTTAGCACTGGTCCAGATTACCTCTAGACAAGAAACATGAAAGTATTTCAGCCTTTAGAAAAGTTGAGTGACACTTTATTACTGTCAGTCTCTTTTGAGAAGCTGAGATCTCCTGCTTGGAGAAGAGGAGTCTGGGACTCTTATGAAAATGGGACATAACCACTGGCTTAATTCTAATGACATTTCATTGGCATGTGAGTTTCCTCATATGTTTGTCTCATTTGCCAGAACAGCAAATCCACAGAAATTGCTTTTCACTGAGATTAAACCAAAATCCAAATGACTGATCTAACCCATTTTCTGTAAATAATATGTAAACATCAATATTAACATGAAGTAAAACCATGCATGGAATGTGTGCCACTTTGCTGCTTCTTCCCAAACTGAGCCTTTCCATTACAACACAGAGGCCTGAAGACAAGCAACTTCTGCTTCCAAGGATTGAAGCCACATCCTCAGCATGATCCTGTATCATACAAATCAAGGCATAATACCAGATAACTGAAAACCAGCTCTGCCTGTTAAACCACTGGAA
Source organism: Ceryle rudis (assembly GCA_033439905.1). Classification (NCBI taxonomy): domain Eukaryota; kingdom Metazoa; phylum Chordata; class Aves; order Coraciiformes; family Cerylidae; genus Ceryle; species Ceryle rudis. Next base: position 85,426 of record JAAGNO010026776.1, on the reverse strand, counting down.
AGTTTCAATACATTTAGGCCAGTTGTTCTCTATGTATTTCCTATTGTTGCTTTCTTTTTTTTTTTAAAAAAAAAGAGAGCCACAATCTTCCTCAACTTTATTAGAAAAATCCCCTCTTTTTTTCTCTTTTTCTTTTTTTGAACAAGAGAATTCACGATTGTTCCTCTAGCAGTACACTTGGAAGTAGTTCTACACCTGTGGCAGCAGGAGGGCTGCACAGGCATTGAAAGTACCAGGGAAAAGCAAATGGGAGGATTCACAACTGTAGTTTCCATTTTGTTTCCTTTAACCAAGGCAAGTAAAACTGTTAATCTCTTTCATTTCTAGAGGTAAAAAGCTCCCCTGACCCTAAAATATCTCACCTGGCAGTAGGTCTGCTTTGCTGTGTCCCCTTCATTCTTATTTATTCAAGAAGAAAGACATCCCAAATTAGAACAGGACATCCTCAACTCCAGTCAAAGGAGGTTGGGAGTGCAAAGTGGCTTTTACCAATCACAGCAAATGATAAATACCTGCTCTGGAAAACAGATAGTGGAAGATATAGTCTACCTTTCTGTACACATAGCAATTTTACAAAAAGGTTTTACTCAATGACTGCATTATCAAATCCTCTGTTCTATCTTGTGAAGTCTTGGGGTTGCTTACCTTTCCCTCGAGGAATGGTTGTGCACATTATATGTTAACTTTATCTTAAACTTTCTTTTACAGGCATACAGACCTGAGAATCATAGAGTTCTCAAAGGTCTGATTTGTTTAAAACTAATTGTAAGACAATAGTATTTCTCTCTTGACATTTGTTTTCCTGTTAAAGATAATGTTGGAACCCGTGACATGACCACATCCAGCTGCACCAGACACATCAAAATCAGTGACAGGATGAAACCAAATTACTAGGCCTTTTTGTGGCTGGGGCACCATGTGATGCATCACAATTGAAGATGACAATTGAAACATTTTAAACTGTAGTTCAAACCACAGCAAAGAAAACCTCAGGACTCAAGATCAGAGAGAGAGAAAGAGAGAGGTGTTTGCAAACTGTAAAAGAGGAAGGGATTTAGCTTTTTGCTTCTTCACAGGTTCACCATCTCTGATTTGCTGCCAATTGCCCAAAGGGCTTTGCCATCTGAAGGACATTATACAAATTTACAGCACTCAGGAATAGTAGAGGAACAAGGGAAGCATTTGGATCATATGTGCAAGAGATCTAAGTATTCATGTCTCCCTTTCCACTGCCTCCATAGGCAAAAATAATCAGGCACTGAATGGGACACAGAGTTGTCAGGACCAGGAGATGATGAGGCCACTAGCACAGATCTGAGAAGTAGAGAAGCTGGTAAGGTTTTACCACAACGGTTACCTGGATAGCAACTGAAAGAGCAGACTTTTAGAGTAGGACAGCTCTTTAAAATAGACATATGTAGAATATCAGAGACAGAAACTGTTCTGTGCTGTTGAGGTAGTAAATTCAATACAACCGTAGACGAAATAGTCAAATAGCAAGTGGTTTGCAAGGCTATGCTTTTCTGATTAGCTATCCAAAGTGGTAAGGGGATCCCTTTCTCAAATGGTAATTTGTCTTTTTAAAAAAAATTGAGGAACAACTTTATTTTCTTTTTATTGTGCAGGTTTAAAGCACCAATTCTTTAGCACAAATTGACACAGCAAGAAAAACACTGTTGTGCTTTCTGCATCTCTTTGATCCCTGAGAATAGCAACGGTTAGTTTCTATTTACAAAGCTGAGGGGTTTTAGGCCTCAAAAAGGACTTTAGTGCTGCAAAAACATACTGCTCTGAAAGTCAAAGCTGTGTTATTCCCAGCTGGAGAGCTACTGCCACCAACAAAGGCTCCATTGGGCAGATTCTGTGCAGACTTTGTGGCACATTTAAATTCTTTGCTCTTGTTTTCAAAATATGCCATCACTTAGCTGGATATTAGACTTGACTTAATTCTCTTCTACAAAGCCCTTCTTCCATGTCAGTTCAGTGATGTCTCCTGGACGCATAACAGCATCACTAAACACCCTGCTGATTACCACTCTCACATCATGTATATTGTCTCACAATTTTTAACCTGCCTATGATAAGAGAAGCATAACATTCCTACATTTCTGTCAGGGCCTAGGGATGTACCCCATCTCTGAGCTCTACTAAGCAGTCAGCATATTCTCATTCTGTCTTTAGTTACAGCTACACAGATATTTTTCATTTAAGCATAGCCAAAATTTCATTTCAGCCAGTTTATTATAACTGGGATAGGTTTGGGACCTGGATTTGAAAGTTAGGACTATATTGGGTGGAGTTCTTCCAATGCCGTAGAAGCCAGAAGATCTTTCACATGCCCTAGGTGATCCTGCTCTGGCAGGGAGGTGGGACTCAATGATCTCTAGAGGTCACTTCCAACCCCTAACATTCTATGATTCTATGAATCATCTATGGTTGTGTGGAACAAAGGAAGCTGATGTGAGTAAATTATATGTTCTCTGAGAGACAGCAGAGATCACTCAAGAGTGAAGAAGGTTTTTCAAATAGAGAGGTAGGGAATTTTTTTTTTCTGGTGGTGACATTTCAGCCATCATTTTTAAATTTAATTTTTAATTTTGCAATGCCCTGGTTTAAGTATTCAGAACTCTATGGGCTACTATAGAACCACTCTGGAAAGAAACATCCATTCGACAGGTTTGTTTCAGAGTGTTGCTGGTATAGGAATTTGCTTCATTCCACCTCTGAGACAGCAATGAATGATTGGTCTCTTATGTATGCAGCACACATCTTAGAGCTCTGAGCGTGCAAGATTTGCTGTGTAAAGTCATTATTTTTCCCCTATTCCTCATCCTTAGAATGCATATCAGAAGTACTATCTCCTCTTGCAAGATACTTGCAAGCAGTTTAAGTTGAACGGGAGAAAGTGAGCCTTCCCACTCATTATGTGTAATTTTCTTCTGATTTGTTTTGATTCGTCTTAATGGGGATGGAACACTATGTAGGTGTGGGCGTAGATGATGGGGTGGGTAAATTTTATGCGGAATGAGCTGAGTAAGCAAGTTTGAAACTACCTCTCAACATGATTCTTCATACAAACCTTGGGGAGGAAATCACACACTTGTTTTAGAATACCTTGACAAATCCCCATGCTCTGTCACAAAATTATGAAAGGACTTTGCAGCCAAAATTAAATGTTCGGGTCAGCTACTTTTTCATAGGAATCTGGTTTGTTACTATGAAGTCTGTTGTCAATAAACCCATGTGTCTTCTATCCCAGAACACCACATACATCATGTGTGTCTGCTCACATCTAAGGCTGTTGACTCACCTCAGTGAGGCAGCCATCTCACTCAGGGTTTCCCTGGGCTGGACCAGAGTTCTTGAGGTTGAAGCATCTGTACAGAAAGAAAGAGTAGAAATTGTAGAGTTAGTCCATGGGTGGAAGAGGGCTTTCATCCATCCCATCTATCTGTCGTCCCATAAGAAACTCAGCTAAACATCAACAGGCAGTTCTAACTTCCACAGTCCACAGTGTGGTAACCCAGAAGGGGTTTAGATAGAGGAGATACAGGTAAATGCCCCAACAAAAAGACTCCGACAAAATCACATGGCCATAAAACTGAAGGGACTGGAGAGAAGAAGGTTTCTTATAAAGAAGCAGATGTCTGGGAATTCTTGAGTGCATCAACAGGTTGTTACAAGTCCTGCAAATCCCACCCACTCAGCAGAAGAAACCTTCGAAAATTCTGCAGGGGGAACTCAAGAGCTGCTTTCAGTGGAAGGAAACAATCTGGCCTATAATTAAGTTTTCATCTCCTATTATTTATCCAACATCATAGCATCTCATCCAACATCTACCTTGACGACGCTGTTTATTTAGTTAGTTCATTATATTTCTCTATAATTTGTTGCAGTTGAGCTGAACACAATGGCTTAGAAAAACATCATTCCAAACACTTTCATCATCACAACTTTCTAAATGTCCCAGCCCTGTTTGTTGCCAAGCAGAGAAAGAAGCATTACTGTTTCTGTCACACTTGACTGCAGTCCTTTGCCCCTAGAAATGCACCCACACCTGCTCTGGGACCTGCTATTCATTCAACCTCCGCCAGCCTTCAGAAGTGATAAATGTGGAGAGCAAAGGAAGACCTAACAAGATGCTTAAATGCAGGATGTAAAAGAGAAAGAGATGAGTGACAGAAAAATAGTGACCTGCACTTGGCACACTCTGCTTTTCTGGATTGTAGTTTCACATCATTCTTTGTAAGCTGGATGATATTTTCCTGACTGGGGCTGGGACCATGTTTTCTATGATGTGTCAATGAAGCTTCAGTTACAGCAGGCGTGAGGCCAGTAAGCAAGACTGAAAAGGGTCTCTGATCAGTTACAATCAAGAAACCTTGAGTGAGTCTTAATTTACTCTGGATGAAACTGTGCCAGAATCTGCATCATATGTGTGCATCAGGCAGACATGCACAGGCCTGTGATGGGCTTCTATACAGCAGTAAATACCATTCATAAGGAATAAAGCCAAGGAGACCTGGTAGTTCAGGTGTGCCCTATAGATGATTGAAGACAGCCATCTTGGTGTGAAAAATAGCAAAATAATGAGGATCAGCAGGCCTGATTCTGATTTCAATTATATTTATGTAACCCAGGAGTGACTCCACCAAGATGTGAAGCGCTAATGGTGGAAATGCAGTGACTCCACCAAGATGTGGAGCACTAATGGTGGAAATGAAGTGGCAGGCTGAGAATCTGTCTTAGGTAAATAGACTTCATCCATGACACTGCCAGGGCATTGTAGATGGTTCAGTAATCAGAGGCGTGATGGCAGCACAATCATGTTTGAGCTAGCTTCAAGAGTATGGCAGGGAATCTGCAGCTGTGCAGGCTGTGGAAGGAGCTCCGTACGTGTTGTGGAAGGAGGAAATAAGAGCCACTGTATCTTCCTGGCTATTGTTAGTGCTAGGTGAAAGCTGGTTTCAGTACATTTCACGTGCTGCAAAGGTAGCTCTGAATACAGTTCAGTCGTAGCATTGGAGGCTGGCAAACATAGGCTGGGCTTACGGTAAATCTTAGCAAAGAAGTTCTCTTTTTTAAGGCACACACCATGTAGTTCCCAAGAAGTTTGAAGTATTGGAGATAAAAAAGTCTTTCCGTAGGCAGAGGAGGACTTTTTTTTCTTTTTCTTATTTTTTTTCCCTTTTCTCTGGAAATCAGATGAACCAAGGGATGGTTTTGATTCAGAATCTGGCGCAGATATGGGGAGGATTGGTTCACGATCCTTTTCTTTTTTTTTTCTTTTTTAATGGGCTGACAGACTCTGCTCCAGGCCTCTCTTCCAAAGGCCTGATCCAAAACCCACTGAAGTCAATTCTTGTAGAATGCAGTGTGCTGTGAATTTGGCTGCAAAGTAGTACTCAACTACCACTCTGTAAAGAAACATAGAATGTAATTTTATTTTTTTTAATTGTCACAATTATTAAACAATCCCTAAAAAATCTACCATGCCTTCTTCCTGCCAAAGCTTCCCGTCCCCTATCCTGTACCTTACTTTTCAGCAGTTTGGCACTCCCATCTCACAAATAACCTGGCATCTGTCCTTGCCCCGTGGCAGGAACACCTGCCTGGTCCCATGCTGTGCTCTTCATCTCCTTTGTTCCTTTCACAGCGCTCCCAGTCAAGCTCACGTGGGCCACTGAAATGAAAAGGTGACACTATGTAACAGAAAAGAAAAATGTAAGCAATCAAGATGTCCCTGTAGCAGGAACATTTTCTCTCATCTTCTCTGGTTGCAAAAAAATCTGTGGCATTTATATGCGTGTACACACACACCCTGCCCATCCTTTACTGTCCTCTTTGCTATAATGACTGCATAAGATTGAAAACTCCTGAGGGCAGGGTCCTGGTGTATGGCTTGCTCTCAAAAGCATTGTACACGCCTGGGCTGTTGTTTTAATGATCAAGGTAAGGCTACGTACTGCATGACCACACTGAACAGGCATCTGATCCTTATACTGTAAAGTCAGAGCCACAAAAAGTCCTTTTGAAAATCCCACTTTAGCACAGCAGTAGAAGTGTTTGTGTACATTTATACATGTGGTCCTGGGGCTGTGCAAATAATATGCTTTATCAGTTTAGTTGCCGGGCTGAAAAATTCTGAGGTAGAAGCATCTCAGTTTGGATAGAAAGGAATTAAAAGAATCTCATTGGTCTCACTGAGATTAAAACCTGTAAAGCGTCATTTCATTTAACAGGAAATGTTTCATTTGACTGAAAATTAAATGTTTCACTTTGGGAAATTTGGAAAGATGCAAAGAAACTGAAGAGACCACATCACAGAAGCTCAGAATGGTTGAGGCTGGAAAGGACCTCTAGAGATCAATCGGTCCACTTCCCCCACTCAAGCAGGGCCACCTTGAGCCAATTGCCCAGGTCTGTGTCTGGGCAACTTCTGAATAGCTCCAAGGATGGAGACTCTACAACATCTCTGGGTAACCTATGCCAGGGCTCAGTCACCCTCACAGTAAAAATGTATTTCCTTATGTTCAGATTCATAAACACCTTAGGGCTGGGGCTGTTGGTATCCTTCACACTTAAAACACCAGGACGAAAGCTGTGAGGCAGTTTTTTATGCCCATCTCTCTCTCAAGAAGAATGACCAAGAAGGATATGAGGATATCCTGAGATAAGGATACTGCTGCCACTTGTGTTATTTTGCACGGACAATTTGGCCTTCTCTGGAGCAACACTGAAAACCACCCACTCCATTTTCCAGTAAGCTGGCCTCATCAACATGATTATGAAGCTGTTTCACCCTCTTTCTACATGACTGTGTAAGTACTTTAACACAAACAGAGCTGCTCCTATAGAAGAGACATCCCCCAATGTATTTATAAACTCATGGCTAACGGTGACTTGAGAGGTAGAATATGTTAGTGTAGGTCTAAAGTCTGCACTGGTTCAAGTCAGAGGTTTGCATATGAGGACTTAAACCCAGGAGGTGTTTTGTAACTATTTTGCAGCAGAGGCTGCTCAGTCTCCTCCTCTTGGAGCTATCCCATTTCTTATAAAGCATCCAGATAGTCATGTAGGAAGAGTGTGAAGAATGACTCGACATGCTAGTTAAAACATTCTCCTTCAAGGTGTGACATGAAGGACACTCAACCCTGCTCCAATTAATGTTTAATTATTTACACAAAGAAGATAGTGTAAACAAGACTGAAAGGATCCTCAGCTCCTGTGTCCTGGATTAACTGAGACACAGCAAGGTAAGAGAAAGAGGGGGTAGGATCAGCTCCCCCAGCCCAGGCCACCATCTCCCATAAGCTGCTTTTCTTCCTGTAAACTATTGGTTAAACAGGGCACCCTTCCACCATCAGTTCTGTGACCCCAGCTCTCTACTCCTGATGCTATTCATGGCAGTCAACCTCAACCCATAAATAGTTTCATGCTGACAGAAAGTTGCCCAATGCATTGAGCCTTCACCAGAAAAAAATCACCAGCTCTGCAGGACCATTTATAGCCGGAATCGCCGCCTGCACACCTCCATCCTTCCAAGTTTCCTTCAGACTGCTGAAGCAGGTGAGGTAGCCTTATCTCCATGCTCTTTTAAGGCGCTGCTGTCAGATTGCCAGGCATCCTGAGGTGCTTTGAGTGCAATGTCTAATTTACGTGGCAAGTGTTTGCACAATGCTAGGCACAATGGGGTCCTGACTCTGGCAGTGGTGCCCAGACACTGCTATCATTAACTATAATTACGACTGATTAACCAAATCACAGTTCACGTCATGGGGCAGACTCTTCCTGTACGCAGAAGCTGCAGGGGCCGTCTGAGTGCTGAGACAGGTCTACGCACCCTGGGCCACCAACCCTGCTTCCCACAGCAGGGGCAGGGGAGCAGGCAGGAGGCTGGTAAGTAGCAGGCAAGTTTGCCTGTGGGCTCAAGGGAGGAAGCAGAGGCTCGTGACTTAGCCTCTGCCTGGGGCTCGTGTGCATCTAATGGTGGCTCTGCCAAAATATTCTTGCACTTCTTCCCTCGGGGCTCATTGCTAGTCAGCAGAAGCCTACCAGGGCCCATCCAGTTGCACTATGGCAACCCAGAGGCTGTTGCCAATGTCTGCAGCATCCTTTTCCCTGTGTGAGGGGGCATGTGGGACTTGGGGGCCATATATACATCACATCTTGGGAAAGGCTTATTAAAGCAAAGGAAGAACTATGAAATGCTGGTTGCTTCCATCTAGTAGACCTTAATTTTGGCACATGCAAATTAGTAAGCACTGCATATTGGAGAAAGTATATAGAAGAAAATGATAGCTGCTCATTTTCACATACTTAATTAGATGCTGATAATTACCACTCTGTATGTTTTAACTCTGTAAAAGCAACACATAGCCAGTGTGCACATGGAAGCAAATAATTCAGACTGAGTCAGTCAGTGTACATCAAGCTGCTCTACATATATTGGTCTGGACTTCAAAATACACTATTTTTCAAGGCGTTCTGTGCACTTCACTGACATCTATTTGTCCAATGTGATACTCCTGCCAGTGCTGGCCTTGTCTTTTCCACTGCACTACCAAGAAACAAAGTTAAATAGAAAACATTGTCTAAAGTGAAATCTAGGCGAGCAGATGTAACTCCTAAAGTCATAGACGGTTTAGGCTAGGATGAATCTCAAAGCATCACTCAAATGACTTTAGAAAGTGAAGCTTTTGCTTCCAGCTGGAGAAACATTGGCAGAGAATAGAGTGGGGAGCAGGACTGGGGCTCTGCAAGTTTTAGCGTGGCAGACAAGCTTGTTCAGGTTCACAGTAAGGACTCACCTGTGTTTAGTCGGTGACCCCCAAAATCCTACTGTGATTATCATTGCTGTTACTCTCATCTATCAAGTATTTCAAAAGCCCTCAGCGATCTTTTCCACTCAGTTTTGTAAGACCTTGCTGATATCTCTGTTTTCCAAAATACACCTTTTGAAATTTGTATAAAATGGTGCTGTGTAATACTTTGCACAGCAAACTGTGAAATTAAAACTGCAAGTATGTGATTTCAGTTCTGGTAGTGGAATGATGTATTTTGCCCTTGGGCAAGGCCTGATTAGCTACAGTTGCTCTGGCACTGGTATGTACCTAGCACTCCTTCCCGTTGAGACTGAAGTGTTTTTAAAATAACCAGTGCAGAAGGAACACAATAGCACATAAGATTTGAAATTTTAGAGTTCAGCACAATAATCTTGATCTCATTCCATGTGATTTTTCCATCTTGTTTTCCAAACCTTTTTGATAATATTGTGAATTTAGAATAACTAATTTCTAAATTTATGCCATGGGACTGTTTTATACATGCCTCCCAGGCATTCACCATAAAACCAGGCCACTGGACTCTTTTTTTTTGCTTCATGTATCTATCTAAGCAACTCTTAAAGTCATACAAAGGTCATTCACAAATACTTGTAAGATTTCATCTTCTTACTTTGTACACAGAAAACACTGAAGAGGTAACTTCCTTTTAAAAGATCTTGGATGCCTTCTAATCAGAAAAATATTTATTCTTAAACTCTCTGCATAGAAGAATTGGCCAGCTGAACAAGCAGACTTTTTCAAAAGTTGACAAAAAAATGTCCATTTTAACATCTATTTTCCACTTAGAAATTGCTCTCAATGTAGAATTCCACCCTAAAAAATAAATTTTAAAGCCAA
>JAAGNO010026776.1:54098-71662 GCA_033439905.1 Ceryle rudis | reverse complement strand
GAAAAAAAAAGAAAAAAAAAGAAAAAAAAAGAAAAGAAAAGAAAAGAAAAGAAAAGAAAAGAAAAGAAAAGAAAAGAGGAAAGAAAAAAAAAAAAAAAGAAGAAGCTGCTTGTATACATCTTCCAGGCAAAGATCCAGCACTAGGGCTGTGTTGGAAACAAGTACCATTGTTAGACTACATGGACCATCATAGTCAGGCTCTCAGGATGCTCATAAAAATCTGGGACTCACTTTCATTATGATCAAGTGTGTGGATACATGCAAAGCACATTTGCATCACAAGGAGCAGTGAATGGTAGGCTGTATGAGGGTTTTTTTGAAGATATACCACACTGTAGCAAGAAACAGAGTCCATTATGATTACTTAAAGAACAGGCTGATAGTCCTCTATTTGACATGTGTTTCTTTCTGCCTTAGCAAAAAATAGTTTTAAAGCTTTCTTTTTTAACTGTCATGGGATTTGGGATTTGTGTGTGTGCAGACTTAACAATAATTAAATAATGGACATATCAGTAATGGAATAAAGAGAATGACAGTTTTGATTAAAAGATTCTAGTCTCTTTTAATGTCATTGGTAGAAATGGCACAGGCCAACATATGTCAATATCCAGCAACTATTTTTTCTTTCCTTTTTTTTTTTTCCCTCCAGAAAAGTGAATTTACCATGCCAGATTACATCATTTTCACATACATTCTACATATGGCTCTTCCAAAAATTATAAACACAGATGTAGAACCACAGTTTGTTTGGCTCCTGCCCCTGAGAATGACACCCATTCAACCACTAGTTGCAAAAGAGTTGTGCTGCAAAACTGAGGTAATATGTGTGCCAAGAGGAATTGGTTCCACTGGGAAGCCGAACTGAAGTGATTCCAGGGTTCTTGTATCTTCATATACCTTGTCTACGAAATACTGCAGTAGGTCAGCATATATGGTCTCTTCCTGGACAAGTACCATTAGCCCAGGTATTGGTATTGGGTTCAATGGTCCTCGTTGCCACAGAGACTTTTTTGTGTCTCATTAAGAAATGTGGACAATTATGGCATTTCTGGAATTACATGGAATGGAATTTTTTTTCCCATTTCCTTATGCAGTAGGTGTGTAAGATTTTCCATATGCCTCAAAATCAAGCTACAAGCTTTTCTCAGAATCCCAGCACAGTTGAGGTTAGAAGGGTCTTCTGCAGGTCATCTGGACCAGCTTGTTGCTCAAGTAAGGCCAACTAGAGGAGGTTGCCCAGAATTGTGTCCAGATGGCTTTTGAATATCTCCGAAGATGGAGACTCCACAACCTTTCTGGGCAACCTTGTCCAGGACTCAGTTACCCTTACAGTAAAAAAAATGTTCCCTGATGTTCAGACGGAGCCTCCAATGTTTCAGTTTGTGCCTGTTGCCTCTGGTCTTGTCACTGGGCACCACTGAAAAGAGTCTGATCCCTTAATTTCTTTACACCCTCCCTTCAGGTTGTTATAGACAGTGGTAAGACGCCAGAGCCTTCTTTTCTTCAAACTGAACAATCCCAGCTCTCCCAGACTTTCATCACAGGAGAGATGCTGCAGCCCTTGCTTTTGTGGAGAGATGTCTTTAATGGCAGCTAAAGGTGTGCTGTTTGAACCTTTTCAATTACTTGTCTATCTATGACATGAAAAACTCCAGAAGCCCACTTTCTACTTCTAGTTACTCAGTTGTGTTTAGTTCTCATGTAGCATATCACAGAACATGACACGCATACACCTTTCTCATCGAGCCTTTATTTCCAAAATTTTGCATATTCTTATCAAATATAAGATGTCTGAAGGAAAGTGCTTCATTGCTTTGATTACAGGGTTTTAAAAAATCCTGCAGTGACAAAGAAGAGGTGACTGAACGCTGTAGTCAGTTGATTTACGGTTACTGCAACAGACCACTGTGTTGCACAATGGAGACATTTTAGGTGGGCTTTTTTGACTCTACATTCTGAGTGAAATATTTTTACAAGCTAACAGGAACAAAAGGGCAGATTTTAAAAAATTATTTAGGAACCTATCTAATGTCAAGGGCAGTTAGTGTCTAAACGTACTTAAATATATGGGCCAGAAGAACAGCAAAGCCAGCTAAACCAGCTAGTAGGGCTATCACAGGGAATAGGTGGTGTCTCTGAGCAGTCTAGAATTAGCATAGCCTAAACTAGGTTGAAAGCAGGGCCTGTGCTTTTAATAAGTGTTTGCCTAGTGACTCATATCATGGGGCCCCCACCTCTAACTGGAGCTTTTCAGACTGAAGCTGCTGGGGTGCTATTACTAATAATAGCATCAGGAGCCATACCATAGAGGGGTAGATACGTACCCGGCAGTTGCTGCAGTGTAATAGGGTGTAGCCATCTCCAAAGGGACTCTGGACAAGTTCCACCTCGATGATAGAGCTCGGGCTGCTCTCCATGGCTCTTTCAGATTGCATCTAAACACTCCTCCCTGGAACAAAGTCCTCAGGCACTTCTCTGCTTCAAAGCCCGCCTGGAATAATAAGAATGAACAAATGCTTTGTCGTATATGTTGGAAGAAAGAAGGAAGACACATTTCTTGCATATGAGACTCCTTGTAAATACCAGACCTTCCTTGGATCTTTCAGCTGTGTCCAGTCTTCTCTCAGTTATTGCTTGGCTATTTGCAGCAGCTGTCCTGGCTGTAGCAGATCCACGGTTATACTGGTGTTAACTGACTTTGAAGGTGGAATTGCACTGTGGGTCCAAAGTGACTAGATCTGTCTATGACAAGTCTTCCTGGCCTTGCTTCACCAGTGCATGGAGCAGGATAGGGACTCAAAAGCAACATGTTATGCCCTCTAATTTGGAAATAGGCACAGCTCACAAACTGCTCTATAATGTGCTAGAGTGACTTCTTCCTCCCAGGGTCTGGGGAGACTCTTTAGCTACACCTTCCTCTTTATTTCCCCCTGAGCCTGGCCAAGGGCAGTGATGTGACGTCAGTGAGGTGTGATGGTAGCTAAAAGTGAAACAAAGTAAAGGGAGTTTTCTTATCAGTTTCCATGCACTCTTGGTTAGGTCTCCATGAGAGGGGAAGCAACTAAGTGCACCTGTGTGCTTTTGCACCCTCCTGAAGCCATTCTGGTGGTTCTGACAGAAAAGGAAAATAAGTCCTCTTTTTTTTTTTTTTTCTCACTAAAGTTCATTTTTCTCCTGTGAGACAGCAGCTTAAGAAAAATGTTTTCCAACAAAACTGGCAGCTTATAACAGGGAAGTGAGAAGTCTGCATTTGGGATATTGTTACCACAAGCTAAACCATTGCCCTTTCTAGTTGTAGCTGGGCTGCAGTGGGCAACACAGAATGGGGAGAAAGGCAATAACTAAGCAAGAAGGCTTAATGAAGTGGAAAACAAACAATGAAAGGGTGTGTTCCTGAAATCCTTCAAAGGGTGTTAACTCTTTCATAACAAGACTAATGAGTCCCCCTTAAGCTGGTTGTTTCCTCTGTGTCTCACTGAGGTTAATTCAGTGGGCCAGATACATCCCAGGAGTCCTTTCATTGAAATCACTGAATTGATACCACTAATAACCACAGCAAAGCAATAAACCAAACACTGTGTGTATGAGAAAAATATCTGCAAAAACTTTCTGTGAAACTTGGTTATGGTCCTGACAAGCTCTCCTGCAACATTTCCTTGCTCGTGTGAATGGAAATACATCGAAAGAAATTTAAGGAACTGCACTCTAGCCTAATGTCAGGTTTGCAAATTGGTGCAGCAAAATCAGCCTAATCAGAGCTGGGAATGGCTTATATCTGAGAATGGTTCAGACACAGCACATGAAAGGACTGGAACATGGGACTCCACAGATAGAACCATACATGATTGCAGGCTACTTCCTGAACATTTTCTTTCAAATGAATGAACTGCACACACTGTGCTATGCAGCTCTGCACCTTCACTAGAACTGAGGGCATGCCCCTGCCTCTGATCTTTCAATGGTCTAATAGCCAGATGCACTCTATCCCTCCTCAAGGATGAGGAGGGCACAGGTACAATGCCTCCCTCTTGCCAGGATGATGCCCTACCCATTAAGATATATGAAAGCTTGGTGTCAGACATACAACAATTTCCTCCTTAAGGTTGTGTTTTGAAGACTGTGCTTCATCTGGCCATTTTGACGTCTCAAACAGACTGCAGGTGGACAGGGTGCATCCCTGGCAGCTCTTACTCAGGTACTGGCTGCTCTGCAGTGTAGGCACCTTCATTACCTCTCTGCCACCACTACTGCCTGTCTGACAGCTCTTGGTGTCTTCGTGCTCAGCCTGAAGGGTCTTTACATCATCCTGCTGAGGTGCCATGGGGTGTTGCAATGCCCTGGGATGTGGTCCTCCATCTATTTTTTTTTTTCTTGCAGCAAAGTGGACTTGCAAGAGTCCTTCTCTCCCCCACCACTTTATTTCCACCCTCCCAGTTGTAGCTGGCCACCCCCTCAGTTGTGCTGATACAACTGATTATGCAGCCACCCCACTCAGCCATGTTGCTGAAATGCCCTGCAGTATGCTAGGGAACAAGGAGGGAAAGGAGCTGGAAGAAATGGGCTGAGTGGAGCATGCGGGGATGGCTGCACCAGAATGACTGTAGAGTTGTACCCCAGTGGTCTACACAGACAAAAAAAGGGCTTTAGCCACTCACTCCCCTGGATTTCCACTCTGCCGGTCAGAGGTCTGGAGCAGAAGGGCTGCAGCACCCACCTTGCAGTGCCTTGCCCTTTTATTCTGACACTTTATTTTCTTTCCTGTCTCCAGACCTGATTTACTTCTCCTGAAGGTAGGAGAAGATCAAGCAGGACAGGACAGCAGAAATGAGACATTTTCTAGCTGGGAGTTACAGCTGAAGCAGAGGTAAAACATAAAAACCTGGATATGCTATCATCTATGAGTTTTTTAACAGGGTATTTACATCCAACTCAAAGTCATCACCATCTGCCTTTCCTAAGAAAGTGAGGCTAACAAGCAGGCAGAAGGCAAGGAAGGAAGGTTTAGTGCTTTTGAGGCTGTCTTCTCAGTTCAGGGCCGATTTTCAGGTAGGAACACATCTCTCTCCTTGTTCTCTCAACAGGTCATCAAACGTTGCCAGGCACCAAATGTTTGAAGTAGCAATTTATTTGGAGATTTACATTTGTTTGATGCTGATCCACTTCTGATAGGGCTTTTACTGGTTTTCTTATTACTCTAAGCAAAAGCTCAAGTTCAGCTGAAAAACTGTCCTGTAAAGGTGGGAGAGGAAAACAGCAAGGGAAGACCCTCTCTGCAGTTGTGTCCTTGATTTCCAGGGGTTCTTGCACTCTGAGGACTGAGAGTTGGCTCGAGTTTTTCTGTCTGTCTGCTTACTCGTGTCCTCCCCGAAAGGAAGAGACAGTGAGGGAAAGGCTGGTCTCTGACTATGGGCTTCTTTCTCATGGCTTCCACAATTGAGCCCATAGAATTTTCCTATTTCTTTAGAAGCTTGTTTCCCAGTCCCACTTACTCTCTGAGACCTATATAGAAGCAACATTATTTTTTCAATTGAAAACCCTAAAAGAATCTCAGCAATGATTTCTCATTAAAACGAAAGATAAGCTAAAAGGACTAGATAAAACTTGTATGACATATAATGAAACACCATGAAATGTTGTAACATGTAGTAGTGGAATGAGTAGGATTTTATTTCCCCTATCTTTTAGCTACCTTTCAATTTCGGCAGAGTCCATCTGTGCCCAGAGGTATTGTTGATGTAGTTTGTTACAAAGAGAATATTCATTGACCACAAACTTGGATAAACATATTCCATCCTCATCGACTTTCTTAGTCTAAAATAGACTGTTATTCTTCAAGTCTGGAGGAAACAAAAAATCTTTGACAAAAGATTCAGCCTAACTGAATTTAATATTTATTTGAGAATATCTTCCAGTGTTGGGATGGGGATGTGGAAAGTGAATTAGTTTTTTTATTGAAAATTTAATCTACACTGTAGGCAAACTAATCATGACAGGATACTAGTTTTTTGCTTCATAACTGAGTGACCACAAAGGGATCTGATTTGAAGACACCACAAACAGCTTACCCCACAATAACTGTGACAGACAGCTTCTCTGTGGAGGCATTTCTTACCAGTCTTGTCTGGCTTAGGAAAATGAAATATGCTTATCAAATTCATTTCATAACACATATTGATTACTATACTTTCAAGTGTTACAAGAGCAAAGAAGATTTCAGTTTTTTAAAAAGAATGCATACAGAAGTAGTTTGACATCTCCAAAAATGTTTCAGTTTGTTACGGTGAACTCAAAAGTCTTCCCAGGTTTGGTCACTGCCAGCTGACATGTTTTTCCTTAGTCAACAGTCAGAGTTGTCTAAAATCTTGTTAGCCACTATATTACCAAAAAAACCTTCCTCTTAGTGCAGAGTACACTTCAAATATGTTGCATATTTCTGTCTTTGCTTAGTCATTTTTAACTAAACATTGCATTGTGATGTGCTTGCTAGAGAAGATGAGATACAAATCAGTTACATGCAACTCTAGGAAGTATGCAGTAATGTGAGCCTTCGTGAGACCAGACTTCATGTGCTAAGGGGGTTTTGTTTGGTTTTTCAGCCCACAGCTACAATAAGAAAAAATGACATGGGTGTTTTGTGATTTTACCATCAATAATTCCAGCCTTTTACACGCTGTTTTGTAGTCATTTTAGACTGTGCTAAGTGAGTTAGAAGTGAGTGTACCAATCAGACCGATAGTATTTCACTCCCACTCTGCAGAGATAAGAGTGACTATACATGGTTGCAGGTAATGGAGAATTATGGTCTCTGTTTTTCCACTTAAGGGACTAGTTTCTACCACTCCTACTCAGGCTGAAGTCCTAGTTTTACAATATGGGAACTTCATCATAAACACCAGTGTAAGGGGTTCATGTTTGCCACCTATGCCTTCAACCGCATCGTTCCAGGTACCAACACACTGCCCCTACATTATCAAGCTCAGCTGGGTTTAAAAATAAGCCCCTATTTCCGAAGGTTGTTTTTCTCTTCAGTGGTTCACAGAGGAGGAGGAGGTGTGTACACTGGGGGCAAGAGCAGGCATGTTGAGTCAGGCCAGACTGCCTTCCAACAGCACCAGCCCTCATGCCCAGGTAGCCTTCCACAGCTGAACCACGGGCAGCTCAGAGTCCTTGGGGTCTCCCCATGCACAATCCTGTCTTCTCCCACCATGACAATATAATGCTGTTAAAGAATTGGATCTGATTCCCTTTTGCATTCCTATCCGACTGGTGAATCTTCTGTCACTCTTGCTCTCTTTTCTTCTAATAACCTTGCCAGTGTGTCAGGAGTGTAGCTTCTCAAAGGTCATGCCCTTTCTTAATAGCTGTCAGGGGCCTAGGTAACACCAAGGCTCAATACAGGGGCAACTGTAGCAAAAAAGGAAGACTTAAATACATAGAAAACTAAACTAAATGATCTGACAGTTTCTCAAGTCCTTATTCAGACTCTATGGGTCCAATATGAGAATTTGCAAGTAAAGAGTTAATCCTCAAAATGCTTCCCCTCTTGCTCATGCCAACAGCAGAGCTTGTATACAAGAACTTCATACACAAAGAAACTTAGACACTGACAGAACAATGATGATTGCACCTAAAGAGTTGTTAGAAAGGTGCTGTTATTTTCTATAAATTTTTCTTTTATTCTTCCTGAAAAGTCCAAAACAATGATCCAAATTTTCACTCAGACACAGTCAAATACCTCCCCATAAGCCAGGACTTCCAGTATACAAAGCACTTCTCAGACATCCATTAATCCTCAAAACAGCCTGTGAGGTAGGAAATTGTAAGTGTTATTATCCCCACTTCACAGGTGGGGACTCTGAGGCAGGGAGATTATGTGATTTGCCACAGGCTACACAGCAAATCCATGCCAGACCCAGGATTAAAATTCAGCAGCACCTGACATCTGGGCAAATACTCAAGCCTTGGTTTCTACTCCCTCTAGAATACATGTTTACTTGTGCCCATTCTTATCTGAAGCAGGTCTCCTGCTGAGAATTCATAATCAACCACTGTATGTCCTCGTGCAGGACAAGGGTGTACACACACCTAAGAAAGGGTGTACAAACCTAAGAAAAGCACAGGCTAAAACATGTCATTTTGAAGAAATTTCCCCAGAAGTCTAAGAGAAGATGTGCACAGCAAACTTTTAAAAGTTATATGCCACTACTCAACTTCAGGCAAAGCAGTAAAGTCTGGAGCATAAACTGTTTTGTGTTATGTCAACAGACATAAAGGATATTACTTAAATCGGTGTTTTCCTGACCGTTTGCTTTCAGAAAAAAAAAAAGATGCATAGACTGGCCTATGTTCAAGAGAAGACAAAACTTCTGATTTCCTTCTGCTGAGAAACACAGATTGTATCCCTAAATTTAAAAGAAACACCACAAATTTCTATGTAAGAAGTGAATCCTTCTGGAAGGTTATTTTGCTTTGAAAGAGGTAGATAAAATATGCCATTCATTGCTCTAGTAGCACACAGGATATTTTTGTCTCTTTTCATACTACTGAGTTCTCTTTGAGAGTTCGTTATGCAAAACCCTGATCACAGAAGTTTAATGGTTTTGGTTTTCCACAGTGGAAAGTACTTCTTTGCTGTAGCTGTCCTCTCAGCTCTTGCCAAAACGTGTCGTTGTTCATTTTCCATCTCAAAGACTGTTATGAGAAAATTAATTTCTAACCTCGAGAGAAAAAAAACTTTTTTTTTCTGTTTTATTCACAGTTTGTGTGTGAGTTATTTCTAACAAACACTGAAAAAGACAGAATAATTTTATTAAAAAGTGCAATGAGTAGGAAGGTTTTAGATCAGGTTTCTTCTCTGACACTGGCAGACACTCCCTTTTTGTCTTCTCTTGATGCTCTGTACCAAGAGTTTGAGAACCAAGTTTGCATAATAACACCCCATCAGACCCTTTCTCCTCTTTGATTTCTAGCCTGAATCAATACAGAACAGCTGCTTATTCATCCACATCTTCAGTAACATAATTCACTTTCCCTGGTTCCTCCAAACTCTTCTTTCTGACCACAGCCCTGTCTTCTTCACTCTTGCCCACTCACTTCTCACTCATCTACTTCTTTCATTGCAGCCTTAGAGATACCCAGAAGGTCTTAGAAGCAGAGTGAGAGATGAAGAGAAAGGGAAAACTGAGAAAATAAAATGTAAAAGAATCTTTCATGGGAAAACAAAAAGTAGAATAACAATTTTCTGCATTTTAGTAGCCTTAAAAGTATGTCCAAATATTCCTATACAACAATTTATTTATTCAAATAATCTTGCACTATTGAGTGTATTCTGACCAAAAATTTTAAAAATGTAGTATACAATAGTCAAATCTTAATGGCATTCAGATATTTTCTGCTAATACTGTTGCAACACTGATAGGGAGAAGTTTTGGAACCCTGCACTGCTAAAGGAAGCATACGTGAAAGCCAGCAGCAGCTCCTCTGTCCCCATTAAAGCAGGTCGTCTATGCAATTAACCGTTGTATCCTTCCCAGTCCGTTCAGCACATACACCACTTTCTTTCTTCAAAATACACTCTTTTTTTGTATTTTACTGTCCAGTTCCATACAACATATAGCAATATAACCATTCCAGTCACTTTGATTTATTCTTACAGCTTCTTTTTCTTTTCTCTGCTTGCTTTATCTTGCTTTCCTCTCTTTTTCTTCTACCAGTATATGTTTTTCTTTTTGTTTTTATCAGTGTGTTAAATGTCCCATCGCTTTACACGAAATGGCAAATTGCTGCCACTGGAAATCCTTGTGAAGACACATCACACTTCATTCATTACTATAATGAAATTGTTATTTTTCTGCAAAGGTATTAATTCAGCAGTCACCTATCTCATACTTGGGTTTGTTTTTAAACACAATATTTAAAATGGCTTCTTGAGCTCATATCACTGAGATGTGCAGTTCAAGCCCAGTTTGGATATGAATTTCTTGTAAATAGACACATCATCCTTTTTGAAGCACAGAGAAGAGCAGGAGACTGGCAAAAATACAGTCTAGGTTGCTTCACTTGAGCACGTGGAGATGAGTTGCTCACCATATGCTTAACAGCCAGGTGAGAACTATTTGGTTCCCCATAGTCCAGTTCCCTCAAGAGGGCTCAAGAGCCCTTGTCACCTGTTATGATAACACATAGCAAGAGTTATTTTAGACATAAGTGATTGTTATAGTTAGTTAGACTGCGAGGACCAGAAATTAATATGCAACAATAGTTCCTGCCAGGACTATTCTGTCTGGTCTTAGTCATAGAGATCAGAGGTAAAATAGCAATGATAATATTACAAATACTGCTTAAAGTTTATTTTCTTTGCTCTCTTCATTTAAAGATAAGAATGCCCATTATTTTTAAATCACTCATCTGCACTGCATAAGTGTTACAGTTTGTGGGTGTGCCAATTAAAGTTAATTATGCTTGACTGATCTGACGTAGCATTAAAACGTCTGGTAGAACTGGCTCTGATCTTGCAAATGGGACTTTTTCTTCTGTATTCCTGTGTGACTAGGAAGGTTGTTTTGGGATCTGGATTTCCTGATCATCCATGCAAAAAGACAAGTTGCCTCACAAATGCCCAAATCATTCTGTATAATACAATACAATGCAGCTGCATTGGGCTGGCCTCCTTTTCCTTGGAAAGAAATAACTGGTGCGGTTGACCCCCTCTGGCTTAGCATGAGCTGTACAAATCTAGGCGGTGCCACTAGTCTCTTTTTTATGTCCAAAGGAAAGAAATACAAACTTGAGAGCCACTCCATCCTAAAAAGGTAATGGAGAGAACTGATGTGATGCACGTTCCAAGAACTGTTTCTTTCATGTTGTTGGCTATAAAAGAAACTTACAGGGACTAGTTCAGGTTTAGACAGCAGAACTGCAGATATTGAAATTAAACGAGATAAATCCCATTCATTTTCATCCAATGGTTGACCACGACTATTGCATTGGTAGTGGGTAGATTATCTGCATTAGGATATATCTTTCCCTTTCCAACTTGTTTGTGTGGTTTCAATTACAGCTTTCAAAAGTTCAATTTTCACTTCTTTCAAGAAAAAAATAATTTTCATTTGTTTTGGTTTAGTCTGAAACTACAATTTTTACTTGGCAATACAACAATAACAAGACAACAAAAATGTTTACTATTGATGAAACTTTTCATTCAACTCAGAATGGGATGTTTTGTTTTCAGCTTGGTGATTTTTAGCTGCTCCTTGGATTTTCTTATCCTTTTAAAAATTAACATTAAATGCAGACAAACTTTGAAATTAACTATTGCTTCAAAACAAAAAGTCAGAAAACTTATTTCAAAAAAGGTTGAGTAAATAATGCAAAACTCAAATCTATCCATAAGATCATGACAAATCCTTTTGACTTTCTATATTTTGGGAAAAAAAATCACTTATAAAAGTTGTTCAGTTCTCATT
This sequence comes from Ceryle rudis, assembly GCA_033439905.1. NCBI lineage: Eukaryota > Metazoa > Chordata > Aves > Coraciiformes > Cerylidae > Ceryle > Ceryle rudis. Next base: position 60,197 of record JAAGNO010026776.1, on the reverse strand, counting down.
TTCTTATAAGTTTTTCAAATCAACAGGCCTAAACAAAGCAACTCTTTCTTTAATGTCCTTCCTAGTGCATAAAAATAGGCATTCAAAGGCTACATATACACAGAAGATAAAACTAATAAATGTAATCATTTCAGTGAGAAAAAAACAAAGGTTGAGAACAGAGATGGAAGTGGAAGGAAATTTATTTCATTTCTGAAACAATTTAAGCATGTGCTCTGCTACACTGTAGTCAGTTAAACAATTTTCTGAATTGTAGCTCTGAACTTGGCAACTAGGTTGTGGAAACATACACTTAAGCTTGTGTTTCTAGTGAGGCAAAAGAAAAAAAAAAAAAAAGAAAAAAAAAATCATGTGAAATTCACATGCCAAATGCATGCACGCTGCCTTTTCTTGAGACTAGCATTGTCACTCTACTGCAGGTGTATGATGAAATAGATAGGTGGGACCAGTCTTCAGCATGCTGTTAGTTCTAGAAGCCATTAAGAAGAGCTGTTATTGCACTGGGGAACATTTAAAACACAAACACCCACTGACTCCTTTCTTCTGTATGCTACATTGTGCTGTCTCCATCTTAGCATTTACAGATCTTGTTTTTCCTCTACTCCTCACCTCCACTGTTATTTCTTTCTCCTTTTTGTCTGTGAGGAGGCTGTGGGAGGGTGGCCTTCAAGTGCCTTTTCTTTTTAGTTTCATTTCCAAATGAAAAGACAAGGATTCCCGCTCCTTTTCAAGTATTACTCATATGTTTCTAAAGGTGATGAGACCCAGATTAATCTTCAGAAAAAGCTCCATTAATTGCACAAAATTCCTAGGGTTAGATGTTGATTTTTGCTTCTTATCAACATGTATGAAATTAAACACATAAAGCAGATGAAAAAGAAATCCAAGTCAGCAAGCAGAGTTATAATAACACCTATTTAACTGTCTGGGTATTATTATGACTTTTATTTATTAAAAAATTTCTTCCTGCTCTGTTTCATTACTACTGACTACTCTCCTTTGTACATATAAAAAAGGTAAGTTAATATACTTCTTAGAATTGTTCATGCTTCCAGATAGAATATAGGCCTGGGGGAAGCTCTCAGTCCTGAACCTGAAAGGAAAACATATTTCTTGGATCCCATATAATGTCAAACATTGCCCTACAGTTCTCAGCTGGTGGAATAAGGGTACAGAAAACTGTTTCCTAGAATGAACTTTGGAGCAGGTGAATTACTCCCACTGAGGCTCAGACACATGGTGTGCAGGATCAGACACTACAGAAGGATCCAGGTGTTCCCTTGTCTTTTACTTACTCAACAAATTTTACAACCATTTGAGTTCACGTTATACTGTGCATACATATGTCATCATAGCCAAGGCATATTAAAGAGGTAAAGCAATAGTCAATGAGCACATTCTGCAATTCTATGCCAAGAGATATTGTCACATGCTCTCCATATCATAACCAGAGCAATGCCTCCTTCCCTTGTGCTTGGCACAGCTTACTGACCATGAGATCATGGCAGATGGGAGTCTGGACATGATAATACACTTGTTAGGAACTGAAGCTGCTGCTGGTCATGTCATTAATATTTTTTTTAAAAGAATCTTCAAAGCCAACCTTGGAAACTCCCTCATCTCATCTTACTCCGATTACTAGCAGCATTATAAACACAGCATTCCTGAGAGAGTATGGAGGTTATGTTAGAAGTGAAACCAGAGCAGAGCCATCTAACTGCAGCAATGAAAGCAACAGAGTGTAGTGCAAGTATAGCAATGAATATTTGCCTGGAAACACATTGGGTTTAGTGGCAAAAATTCAGCAAATGCAAGAAAAGAGTATATCCCAATTATGCAGCTGCCCTGCCAACTCCTGGAATGACAAGAAGATGGTGGAAATCCTGGACTGATACAGCCTTACTGAGGTAGTCCTGCTTGCCAGTAGTTGAAACCTGATAGCAAGCTTTAGTTAGGTTACTGGAGAAATCAGTTTTAGTGATGTGTTTTGAGGATAGGCACTACAATGTAAGAGGTGTCTACATCTTTCTTTTTTTTTTTTTTTTTTCTCAGAAGAAAGAGTAACCCACCCAGAAAACAATTACTGAATTACTGTCAAAAACTGTAGGAGGGATTATTACATCAGCAGGGAACATTAATGCAGCAATTTACAATAGCTTGCATTCTGACTTCTCTTCCACTTATTGTCAAGTACAAAGGGATGGTCAGGAACTGTGTGGAACAAGAACCAACCAAAGAGTACTCTAACAAAAGAAGGAAATGGTGCAGATGCAGTCACTCATCCACTCTTCCTGAGCCAGTATCTCTTCATTGCCACACAGATGTAAGGACATACAGCTCTCTTGGTTGAAACCAAGCAGCTCAGTATTGTCATTAAAAGGAGATGTTTTATCATGTGTTCTGTGTGTGTTTCAGGGTGTTGTTCCCTTCCATCTTTCTGCCTTTTTATTTCCCTCCTGAAAACTGTCTTCCTCCTTCCTTCCTAAGCTCACATATCTATCGACGTGCTGATTTATCAGGGCACATGATTTCCACATGTCCCATCAAACATTATCTAATTTATGTCAGAATAATTTCATTGCCCAGGATGGCAAGGTGGAGTGCAACTCTGTTCACTTAGTCCCCAGGCAGGCTGGCATGGATACAAAATGTGGGGCGTGACAGAGGGCTAGGAGGTGGAATAGTCACCTATACTGACAATTTGGCCCAGGGCCTGGGGAACTAGTAAAGACATGATGGTCCCTTTGATAGCTCTAGAAAAGATAACTTCAAACAATGTTGCTTTAATCCAGTCCACTGTCAATGGAGCTGTATCTCTGAAAACACCAAAAAGACATTATACTTGCTCTTAACAAGAAATAAGTGTTGTTTCTTGGCAAATGACAGAAGAGGAGCTGTATTGTAAAAGATGAACAGATGAAGAATTTGGTGGAAGAAGGAGAACTATGATAAATGTTACACTAGACAAATACACATAGAATATAAAATATGTGGTATTAAACAGTTTTCTCAGGATCAAAGGTTCCAAACCATTTCCTCAAAGGACCTTTTAATGGGTAATGATTAGGACTGAGTGCTTCCGTGCTGGTCAGGATGCATGATAAGGTATGGCTTCAAGGAAACTCTTTGTAATTTCATGGAATGATAAAGTAAAGGAACTGCTTTTTTAAAATAACAGGAAAATACCCCTTATACACTGCCAGATCTATCCATCTAGGGAAAGAATGAATTGGAATTCAGTCACACTACTGAAGCATTTGTAAAAGCCAGATCTGAGTGAGTTCATCATTATACACCCTTAAAGCAGACTGTCTGAAACTGTCATGAGGTCTGTATACACATATCTATATGTGAACCCAAACAATTGCTTTTAGTATGCTTTTTCTGTAAAATACTGCTGTAGTGTATGCCTAGAGACACGGTGACTTTGGTGGTGACTCAGCTAGTTCATGTTGGTAGTTAAGATATTTCTTTAAGGTACGTTAGGAAAGTTTCCAAATGTGTTTTCTCACCCTTAAAGAGTGCTGAGACATTAAAAATCATTTTGTAAACAAAGAGATTTCCAGTATACGAATGATGTGGCTGCATTGCACAATTAGGAGACATATTTAGGAGCAACAGATTTGAACACTGTGGGACTCTAGGCTAAAACCCTTTGCCTGCAATTTTTATTAGATCTTTCTCCTCTGACACACACCCACCAGCCACTGCAGAGCAGATCAAGTGAGGCCACCATCTGCTAGTCACTGTACATTAGGTATCTCTTCATGGTATTTGCTCTACAGAAGACATGAGTTCATTGCAGGCCATAGCCACAGGGTGTGCTTCTTTTGAACAGGGCTATAAGGGTCTGTGCTTTTAACTGTGGAGATCTTTGATTTAGTTTGAAATGCTCTCTGAGATGCTCTACAAGCACAGTAGTTAGCAGAAAGTAATTATGAAGATACAGCAGTAAAGCTTTGTCTTCCTGAGTAAGAACATAAGGACTTCCAGCAGCCACAAACACATCTGGAGACTCATGGCACACTCTTCAATAGTTCTGTTACCCATCTTGGTTCAGACAGTAACTGTACCCATGGACCTCTATTAACAGCGTGGGTTCTGCCAGCAAAGTTTTGGAAGCAGAGCAAAGTTTCACAGCAAAGTGAGTGCGCACATTGGACTCTGGAGATTCTCCCATTCCTGATGGAAATAACAACAAAGCACTTGAACCCTGAGCAAGAACAGAGACCAAGAGCCCACGGACCTTTCTATTCCCCTGCAATAAAGTGGTGTGCTATGTGTTCAGTATGTGCTGAAATTCTCTGCTCTCCTGCAGCCCAAGAATACCACCAAGTTCTCCTTATGTGGAGAAGAAAGGTACTGCTCCTTGTCAAAGTAAACTCAGTTCTAGAGGTCAAACATCTACTACTTTTCCTGAAGGTTTCAGACTTTTTCTCAGTTAGTAATGCCCCATGTAATGGCAGCTTGCCAAACAAATTACAGGAATTTCAGGCTTAATAAATATCACAAGAGTTTGATTCTGTTTTGGTTTTGCATGCTACAACATGAAATTAATCTACTAATGTGTCTTCAAGTGTTTTCCAAATAATTCTACTGTTTGTTGCACACTTCTCTATGTTTACAGAAAAGAAACCCATGATTTCTCTAGGTGCTTCTCTTTCTATAGCCCTAAGTTATTGTCTTATAGTGGGTTTTGAAACTGTGAGAAACAATTTGCATTGACTTCACAGCTATAATTTATAAGGAACATAGTGAGTCATTGTCACAGGCTGTTTGCCTTTCTTCTATTCTACTTCCTTCTTTCTAAAGGGAATTTTCTTAGGGAAAAAAACCAAAAACCAAAAACAAACACAAAAAACACAAGTATTCATTTTGATAGACAGTTTCAGACTCTTAAAAATAAAAAAAAAATAGGAGCATTTCTGGAAAGTAGTGTGAGTCAAAGACAAAGTTTGACCAAAGAACAAACACATGAGACAAGGTGTTGTATTTAGTGATAAAACTTAAAAGATTTGCATAAAGGGTATTATCCATTCTTTGCAAACATCGCCACCCATATACTCATACGCTTACACCTATTGCCTAACAATAGCTTGGCTATTGCAGCAGTGAAAGTAGCAGAAAACTCTAGCTCACAGAAATGTTTGCACTTTGCAACACTTAGGGTTTCATCAGTCAATTGGCTTTAAGGGCTGGTTTAATAAGCAATTTTATCTCCCTGAAATAAGACTCTCTTTCACTTGAAGATTTCTAATCTCATTTCCAAACATAAACACTACTGAGTGCAGAGGAATAGTATGTTCTGTCTGGTTTTGAACCTCTTTGAAAAACAATAAGGTAAGATAAAATGTGGACAGCCAGGGCCATCATGTTTGTAAACCAGTGATTACTTAGATCGCTTAAAGCCCATAAAGTGACATGTGAAAACACACCCAGCACAAATATCTTTTGCTCCTTTCTAATTTCATACAGGGACAAATGATTTTATTTCCCTCTCTCCCTCAGGCTTTCATAAATCCCTGCTTTTACCCTCGCTGCGGATGTGCAGTGACCAATGAAGCAGCCTCACTGGCTCCCCAGCAGCTCTCACCTTTCAGCAGTGCAACCAAAGTGGCAAAGGAGGCTGGTTTGCTTTTATGGCCTAGAAAGTGGGATTTTTCACAAGTAGCCTTGATGGAGAAATGTTTCATAACCCCCTTCTGAATAAGGAATACCCATTGGCTATAGCTGCCAATCACCTTTACTGACAACTTCCCTAGATGTAGACACCAAATTCTGCTTATATTTCCATACTGAACACAGTATTTCTGTTTCACATGTTTAAAGAAAACTTTGGGTTTCACTATATCTAGACAGAGGTGAGGCTTTTGAGTAAGGCTGAGACAGCAGTGCTGTCTTTCAACAGATTTCAATATGGGGAGAAATAAATTCTTGCTACTCAGTTCAGAAAAGCACATAAGTGCTGTTAGACTGAAGCAGCCCCTTAGGACGACTATGTGCATTTTAAAGATCTACCCTGAACAGGGTATTACAGATTAGTTTGTGTTGTGTGTGAAAGATGCTGAATTATTCTCTGATCATACATAAATATGTATA
>JAAGNO010026776.1:18551-54057 GCA_033439905.1 Ceryle rudis | reverse complement strand
ATACATGCATAGCTTTGTGTTATTTAAAGCTTTATATTTCTTTGTCACTTTGTCTAACATGTCTCACAATGTAAAATTGCACATGAATACCTTTGTAAAGGGTAAAGCTTTTGTTCAAGATGATCCCTTTAAAATATGAAAAAAAAAAAAAAATCCAAACAAATCAACAAGAAGTGCCCTTGAAAATGATTGTGGTTTATTTGCATAAGTAAATCTTTTGAAGGAAAAGAATACACACATTACACTTATCTGGTGTCATCTTTTTATCCCTTTTATTTACTGTGTTTTCCAGACACATTTAGGATTCAACTTTCTCATGTGAAACCAGTGAGGTCTTTTTTCTGATGTAGACATAACACGAATGGCCTGTCAGACACTCACTGTGTGACTCATGTGCCATAATGTGGAAAGTTCTAGAATAAAAAGTCTGGAAAAAGTGTCAGAAAAGGTCTTCACGGTCAGAATTTCCTCATGTAAGTCAGGAGCAGCTCTTAAAATAAATGGAGTTATGTACATATATAACAGCATCAGGTCTTACATTCAGTAGCTATTAAGATTATGACATACAAACCATGGAGGTTAAGTGGAGTGGGGTATGAATTAGGAAAAAAGAGCTAATGTAAATACTTTCTTCCAACCAGACAGTCAGAGAAATGTCCTGAGAAAAAAAGATGTCTGGTGTGTCTGGCTCTGAAGCAAAACCAGCACATCTCTGCCACATTAGAATGAGATCAGAATCAAGTCCAGAAAGCTCGGAAAAAAAATGTCTTTCAAATGACACTGTGAAGAAGTTTTCTAGATAGCTGATGTCATTATATATCCAATGATATCCTTATAAGCATACCCATCATCAGTTGCACAGAGGCCCTGAGTGCCTGAGGGTTAGCTAGCTCTGCACCCACAACTGAAACTGAGGAGGACATTTGGCAATAGACCAAAAGAGTTTCCTGCCTCCTCAAAACTCCCACCTCTCTCTCATTTGGAAAGCTGTTTGGTTTTTTTTCCCCAGGCAAGCCACAGCAGTCAGCTGCCAGTTTGTTTTTTCATATGCATAGATGAAAATTGTGACAACAAATGGAGATGAAGCATGGGCGAAGATGGTCCGGGAGATGCAGTAGAGACGGAGGTGCAACAAGTGGCAAGGGGCAGAGGCTGTCTTGTCTTGTGGACTGAAGCCATGCTAGGCAGCCTGCATGCTCTTTCCAGCTGTGCCACTGGCCTGTTGCTTGATCCACAGTAAAGTCCACCAACTCTCTGCATTCCTGTCTCTCTTCTTATGTCCTCATCTCATCCAGTTGTGTTGCAGTCCACCTTGAGCCACACAGGAACCATATAAATTCCCCAAGAGCTCTGGCCTGGCTGGTGCCTGATGACTTCCTGGTGAGATGGTGAGTGGCCCTGGCAGCAGGCAGAGGTGGGGAGAGGCAGTAAGCCCCTCTTTGCCTGATGTACATCAGCCCAGGGTTTCCAGTCAGGAGGTGCTCTGCCCTGCATTCTTTGTCTGGGTAAGACAAAGAGCTGGAGCAGAGCCCTGCCTCTGCCCACCAGAATGGAAGAGAGGATTATATGAGTGCACTGTGCATGGCCACCTCATTGATCCTCTGCTTAGTGATTTCCAGAAAGAAGGAAGAGGTGGACCTGGAGCAGAAATGTTCTGTGGGCTGGTAGTCCTGGGGACTGGCTCTCACCCGTCACAATGTACCATTATATCATACTCATCCCTATGTTGCTGGCACTCTGACACATACCTCAAACAATTAACGTGCCTCAATATGGGATTTCACCCTGTAGGGAGGAGAAATACCGTCTTTTTAATCTCTGACCACAGCATAATCTGGTGTCACGTGTGAAATTACATCACTGTGTAAAATGCAACGATCTAGCTGGTGATATTCCAATACCATGACTTCAAAATACATGTTATCAGATTGTAACACAGGGACACTACTGTGATACTGAAGTATCTGCAATATAACCTTTGTACCCTGCACGTCTGTGCTTCCATTATGAATCCATCTCCTTCTCCTGCTGCAGAAGTGTGTCTGAGCTGCTGGCAGACCTGCATGCCCTAGCCGGGGCACACAAGCATCATTCTCCCTTCCCTGCAGACAGTGATGTTCCCTCCCCAGGGCAGTAATGGCACCAGGCAGATTGCCCAGTTTCAGGGGTCTGCTAGTGGGCCTGATATCTCCAGAGAGAGTGGGAACGAGTAAGGGTGCCAGGGCTGCTGCATGTCACCTGTTCCTTTCTGATACAAAATCCCTGCTAGCAAGTCCTGGACCAAGCAGCAATTTTCAAAAAGCTACAGTATAGGAAACTACTGAGAAGGGACAGAAAAAGATCAGTGCTTCCACCACCACCCACCAATGCCCTTCCTGTCCTCCTTGGACATGGGCGAGTTCGCAATATATTGGGATTCCTTCTGGTATTAGCAAGAGGAGACATTACAATTGCACTGCCTGCCACTTAAACCTTGCCTGAGCCAAACACAACCAGGTAAGCATAAGGGGCAGAACCATTTAGCCTTTTGTACAGTAAGTAAAGCTCATGATATATTTCATTATGAACATATTCTTTAGAACAGATTTGTTTCCTGTAGCAGTTTTCTTGGACCTGGAAAAGGACTTCTTTTAGGATTGCAGAGAAAGTGAAACTAACAAACAGATGGGGATCTGTGAATTTTGCTGCTGTCATGTCCCATTTAAAATCACAGTCTCCTTCTGTGATATAAATAACAGGAAATTATAGGAAAATTCAGGAACAATGAATTTTTTTCAGTTAACAAAATATTATCAATTCTTACTAATATTCCTTAGTTTTCAGAACAGGTAAAGCTTTGTGTGGCTACAAGTTCAATTCTTAGCCTAACAATAAAAACAAATAAAACTGATGCAACTGTAATAGTGCCAGTAAAAATATTTCAAGTTTAGTTTGATATCAGTGTAAAGTTTTCAAGTCAAAAAAGTTAGACAATAGAATCAATGAAAATGAACCCTTTTTTCTTCTCAACCATCTCCAATTGTTTACTGTGTCCCATGCCTTTCTTGTATTTTTTAACCAGGCTTCATTTAAGTGGGCTGGTACCACGTAGATATTTCTGTGATCCTGCAAGGTTCTGAGCATTATTCCTTTAACCCAAGAGAGATCAGAAGCATTAACTTACCTTCAGATCTTTGGGACTATCTCTGCATGGGACCCTTCATGGGATTAGGGCCATCAGGTCAGTGCTTTGCAAGGCATTGAGCATTTTCATACCTTGGTTCTCAGTATTGATGGCTTGGACCACTTTATATGCTCCAAAACACAATATGTTTGTAATCCATACTGTCCACCCAAAGCAGCTGTACACTAGAGAGAACAAAAAGATTGTGTTAAATTCTACCTGATAGGAAACACTTCTGCTTGGCTGAGTTTTCAGTAGATGGATAACCCAATGGAATTCATTTTTATGCCTGAGGATTTAACTTGCAAGTGTACATGGTCTTCAACAAGACCTCCTAAAAACAGAATTAATGTTTCATTACAGAACTATTTTTTTAACTGAAACTGCGCCTACAACAAAAAAGGATAACCATTGCTGACAGATTTCTTAAGACTGCCTTTGTTCCCACACTTTAATTTGATTTAATTTATTGACGCTGTTAAAAATGTATTTCTGCTTAAAAACTCCGGAGACAAATCAAAATACACAGGGCTGGGGAGAGTGCCTAACTCAGACTTGATACTGATTTTGAATTACATATGCTACATGTTGCATTATGGCTGTAAAACTTTATGCAAATGAGTCACTTTGCATAGCTGAATTGTCCTTGTCAAGCTAAGTTTTATCAGTTGTGTAAAATCTAGGCAGACCAATGAAATGTCTAATGCTTATTCGTAAATCTTCATTACTGTTTTCTTACAGACAACCTCAAAACTGTAAAATATGCTAAAGAATAAGAGAAGATATGTCAAGGTAGGAGGGAAAAAAAAACCAAACTAGTATATATGCAGGTAAGACCAAAAAGACATGGACAGAGAAATCTAGAGCTGAAATAAATAGATGATTAGACTGTATTTCAGTAATTCTGCCATTCATAGAGCACATCAGCCAAATCCCGAACTCTGATCTTACTCAGGAGACTGTTCCCTAGTAAAACCATAATAGCATTAGCATTAGAAATTTGAAATACTGTAAAAGTAATAGAATTCCATGGTTGTAAAAAGAGAGTGAATTCCAGACAGTAGGACTAGTAGCCTAAGGGTAAAAAAGGGGTTTGGCAGATTCTGGTTTTAACTATGTGAGCTTTTTATATACACATTTCCGAGACTTTTTAATTCATGGTTAACCTGGTGCAAATGAGATCAGACTAATATGTGCCTCTGATTTCCCTTGTAAAATTACCATAGACTACAGTGTCAGGATAATCCACCACCCCAGATCTTAATGTAATTTCCATTCATGAGGGAATCATAAAAATGTAAATGGTATCAAGTCTTTTAACTTTTTTACCATGGCAAAATAACAGCTCAGTAAATCAGTTTGTCCCACTGGGAAAAGGAGTAAAAGGGGCTTTTGCCAAAGTTCATTAGGACATGAGGTCAGCCAAACTAATTAGAGTTCCAGAAAAAGTCTTATGTGATCTTAGTCATAACCAACCCTGTCTGAACCTCAAAATGCACAGTGAAAATTGCCTTCAAAATTATTTAAAGCCTTTAGAAAGTAAAATACTACATGTTCTATTTCAATGACCATTTAACAATTGCAAAAAAATAAATGTCCAATTCACTGCAACTTTGCAAGTGCAGCTCTGACTTCAGCAACAAGCACTTTATAGTCCATGGGAAATATCCATCATAACTCTTCCATCAACCTTCAGCAAAGCCATGCACCAAAACAGCTTTCTGTGAGTCAGTAACAGCATTTATCACCTTCACACGCCTAGTGAAATGTTACACTTCTACAAGAGATTATATAAAAATACTTTGTGACCAATCAAACCATAACCTCTTTGAAGAACTTGTTGAAAGCTTTGCTCCATACTAGATTAGGTGTTAGGAGCTTGACGAGTGACAGCACATGGTGTCTTATTATTATTATTTGGGGAATAGGTTTCCTTCCAACTGCCTCAAAGAATCTGACAATTTCTTCCGTACCGGTTCACTAGCTGCTGATTAATTTTAACATAAAACTCTAGGCACTCATAAAGGTCAATGGTTTGCAATTATATTGGAGGTCTATAGGCTCTATTAAAGTGATTGTTTAACATAAAGAGTAAGAGGCTGTCTAAAACAAGAGCTGGAGATGGTCAAAATCCTTCTTTTTGAACAGCGATGCTGCAGTGATTTACCTATTTAAGGGACTGTTGAATCAGACGGTATTTAAAACTGATTGGTGTTAAGATATTTCAATAAGCAGGGTTAAGAGTAAGCATGTTTAACATAGTATCACCAAAAATTAACTAGAAATGGGTTCACCATTATTCTAAATGCCATACAAAGATAAATTAGAAGATAGTCATGGTACTGAATGGCTTGAATCTAGACAGCTAAAATGGACACAAAGTGAGTGTAACAGAATTGTATAAAATTAATAAAGTGTTTTGAGAAAGATGAGGAAACTCAAACTGTACTGCCCCCATTCCCAAGAGTATCTTCTGTCTTGTTGCTGTGTCATGATCAGTCTCCAGGAATCCTTGGGGTCAAACAGGATGATAGTGTTCATGGAAAGGTTGCAGGGCATTTGTTTCTTATGAGACTTGCAAAGACCTGTGACAAACTACTGAGGTTGTTTACAACAGTGTAAATGCACTTGCTGAGTTAGCTGAACAGCTTGAACTGTGACAGTCAAGTCAGATGTTGGGAGACAAGAGTCCATTTATATCACAGGAGTGATGAAGAAGTCTGGTGAACAACTGGTAAGTAAGTTGTCTGAGAATGGACCCAGGATATAGGTCCATTTCACCAGCTGGAGTCTTCATGAGTTCCTCTGACATCTTTTTGTGCCCAGATGCTGACTGGAGGAAATCACCATCCTGTTCCTCATGTCTCCATCACTGCAGGATCTCTGCCGCCCAGCTGCAGCTCTGACATGTTGCTGTGGCAGAGGACAGGGCCACGGCTAGGAAATGTTTTTATTCCCTTCCTGAAGTACCTGCTGTCCCTCCTGCAGAGGCTCAGCATTTCAGTGGCTTTGATGTGGTCACACAAGCAGCTTGAGAGAAACATTTTAGATTATTTTGACTGACTTAAAGGAAAAAGTAATAAAATTTGCTTTACGGTGTATAAAAGCAGCACCAATTTTAGGTCTGTTTCCCCTATCACCGGCATCAGCAGCAGTTCTCCAGGACTTAGAACTGCAGGATCCCCAGGGTCAAGCACTTTGGAAGCTTCTGCTAACAATTTTGCTAGCAAATCTGACCAGCAGGTCCCTCACTAGCCCAGTCCTTGATTACATGGCAAGGACTGGAACCACACAACAGTGAAGTTTGTCAAATGAAAATGTTAGAAAGGATTTGCTTTTCAAGGGTATGGACCAAGCCCTTCAATAGCAAAAGACTGTCCCCTTTCACACTGGGTCTTCAAACTACAGTACAATAAACCTGTGTGTTGGCTGATTTGGCATATGGGGCCCTCCTGTGAAGACTGATACCCTACATCCTGTATGTGCTCTCTATGCATCTCTAACTTCCAGTTCTCCTTCTTGGCAGAGCCTAAGTGTGACTATTCCCATGACTTGAGCTGTCCACATGGGCAAGCCACTAGGGGAGCTTCATGGTCTCCTGGCCCCCCTTGGACCCGGCACAAGGAGCTCTAGATTTCAGTGAGGGATGCAGCTGCAGCTGCAAAGTACTGATCTGGATCCAAATTTCCCAAAGCGGTGCTCAGATGATTTAGTTCCTTGTTGAAAGGAGCCAGCACTGAATTTTAAAACTGAAATCAGAGCCAAACTTCCTCAAAGTCTGGGAATGTTCTAATCTAGTGGGTTTGGTTGAAGCCCGTCTCTTAATACGAACCATATAGACACAGGGTCCAAATCTGCTTTCATTTCCATTCACTTGACATGAGAGCAGGTTGGAAAACCTTCTTGCAATGTAAGTTTGTTGGAAAAGGCCCACAGAGTCAACCATTTATTCTGATATTCTATAAATTGAAAGAAAAATGTTTCCATTAACATATTTTAAAAGACAAATAGGTCTCTACTCAAAAGGCATTTCCAATAGTTTTCCTTTTTATTGTTTCTAAACAAATTTATGGTGTTACCTTTTTCATAATGCATCTTTTTTTCATGATGCAGTGACAGGTCCCTGATATATTGCTCATTACTCTGTATTATTATTGAGGACATGTTATCATAGCAAGATCATAACCGATATATTCCACTCCTTTTATTTTGTATGTGGCACTCTGTTTAATATGAACTAATACATCTCATCCCTTCTTTCAGCTCAACATACATCTTGAGGGGAAAATTTGACACTTAATGTACTGTGAAATTTCTTATTATTCTAAAAATGACACACAGTTGAAATACTATTCAAAACAAAATGTTAAATCTAAATATGATGCATGAAAATACTGTCATTAAAAAATGTCTTAAAAAGATCTTTTCCTGAAATCCTGCTTCAAGGGAACTTCTGAATGCTCAATCTGATTTGGAAGAAAAATGAACAATGACGAGTGAGATGGAAGAGACAAATCTGACCAGTTCAACTTTACCTGTATCAGCACAGAGTGTAGAGGATTAGGTCTCAGTTCGTCTTGGAGATGAGAACCACATCTATGGAAGTGAAACAACTTTTGCACAAAAAATTGCAAAAGGAAAAAAAAAACAACCTAAAACAAAACCAACCTCTCTAAAATGCCTCTAAATGATGGAATAAAATGTAGCTCTGATGCAAAACAGTGATCTTGAAGGTGCTCAAGCTGATGGAGGCCCTGTCATGGACCTAATCTGGAGGACAACGAGCATGGCATGACAGAGAGGAAGAGCAGCTTCCTCAGAGCAGCCCCAGTAACTAGAAGCCTGCTTTACTCTTGGCAAAGCCAATTAGGTTTTTCAGTTTCATTGCTTAGCCTGTAACGTCAGAGCAGCCTCAGGCCTGACACGATGTGCAGTCAACCCTCCAGCACAGAGCAGATGTGCCTGGTGCCCTGGGAAGCAGCCCCCTGCCCCAGAGAGCTTTTGGTACTGGGACTTGCTTCGAGGTTGCTAGAGGGTTGCTAATCATACCGTCATGTTTCCCAGGACAGAGTCATTAACTCTGAAGGAATGCACTATATGCAAATGAAATACTTCCTTAATGACCATGTGGCATTAGGACACAATACATGTAAAATCACAGCCGTGAATAAGTCCACAAATCTATGAGCCTGAGACCTGCTGTCTTGGTAACTAACCCATTGCATAATGCAAGCCACAGATTCTTCCAAAAGATAAACACTTCTGGCACATTAGCATGCACAGAGATCACAAACCAAAACTAAGGGAAATGACACGTGCAGAAGTAATTTTAAATGTTGCTATTCAGGGCAGTTGGTATCAAATAGCTTTTGTTTGTGTGCTTTAGGTATTTGTTTGCTTTGGTTTGTTCATTTTTTAGGCCATCCTAGCCATGAATATCCTGGTTTGGGACCTTAGATAATGCTTTCATCTGCTCTCTTTTGGACTTGACATATTTGCTTTGTTTAGAGCTTTGCTGATACCAACAAACAGCAGGTTTATTCACAGGAAATCTCATTTCAGTCACCAACTTTTCATTTATTTAAGTTAGTGTTTTAATTTGTATTAATGTCAGATGAAAGCCATTACTGTGATTATCTTAAATCTTCATCAGATACAAGATGCTTCAGTCTGAGGAACCATGTATCTTTCAACTGCACAATCCAGGAACAGTAATTTTCAGTACTAATCCGAGAAAAAGATTCAATGTGTACTTACATTCATGATAACAACATAAGGGGCATTAAAAGTTTATGCCTAATTTACATTTAAAATTATGATGTAAGAAATAAGCTTCTTCACTTGGCCTACCTGAGCAAGTCAGGTGCTCCCAAACCGCTGCATTTTGCTCAGGATGCCCTAAGTAGAGCAATGTGCCCCTGTATTTTACAGCACCCATCGAGCAAGTCCCATGACTGTGCTACTCACACCATGGACAATTACTCTGTGAAGTAAACCAAGGACTTCTGGAGCACACCAGGCTTACAGCACATGCACAGACTATCTGGGCAGGGCGTGTATATGAATTTCTCAAAATCTGTATTGACAAAGTTTCCGGACTGAAGAAGAGGAGGATATGTCCAGGAAAAGCCAGATGTATGATAACTTCAGCTGAGTCTAATCACAGGAAGAATTATGAAGGGGCAGACTAGGTCACAAATGACCATAATTCTTGGAAAATGCCCTCACAAAACAGTCATCTATGGCTTATATGCAAAATTCAACTCTTTTTTTCATGTGAAATGGAAAAACCACACTCCTGGTATAAAAATGATCCTCCCCTGACAACTTTCAAATCCGAGTGCCAATGCATGGAAACACTAGCCCTTCTTAAGAGCAAAGGAACAAAAGCATGCTAAAATAATTAACTTTTTTCCCCCAATATATTTTACCTTAATGTCATCTTTAAAACCAACTGGATACATGTTGCTAGCTTCTGTGAAAGCATCTAAGTGAGATACACACTGAAGAAGTACTTTTCTGGCCAGAAATATCAGAAAATTAATCCAGAATTGAAAACATCTGGCACATCAGAAGTAACTGTTTAAAAAACCAACCTTATGCAGGGCAGCAGGGCAAAACTAGACAAACTTTGCAAGGCTGATACTCTGTCCATAACAAAATGGTTTTAATTCACTTTAAAAGTCCTCAGAGTTTATTGTATCTTTTTAATTAAATTAATTTAAAAGCCTATTTTTTTTTAACAGGTGAAAGTTTCATGCATAAACCCAAGTATAAATAAACAAGAAGATGCTAAAGAAGCAGGACAATAATATGCCTTTATGTGCAAGACAACTGGATATATCAGTGTGGCAAACACAAACTTTTAAAAGGGACTTAAATGTGGTCAGTCTAATACAGATCCAAATCTAGCCTCGTTACTTCATTGTAATTGAGATCAGATTCTGATGCCACCAGCAAAAGTTGCAAATGCTCTTCCGAATACCATTAGTTCACCCTTGTGTTTGTTGGCAGAGCTTTAGCGGTACATTCTGGCACCTGGGATGCCTCCTTCTCTGGATTGCTTCTGGATACTCCTGCTGCCAGGGGAGCATCCCTGTCTGGGTGATGTCTAAGGCAAAAGCAAACCCTCTCATGCTGAGACTCTGCCTGGGGAGACACTGGACAAGGCCCAGTTTGCAAACAAAGCAATCGGAAGGCAAAGGTGCCTGCAGTACGCCAGAAAAAAAAAAAAAAAAAAAAGGAAAAATGACTCAGTTGGGAATAAATTCAAAATTTGAATGAGGGGAGGTGTGAATATGCTTTCCTAATTCTATCCAGGACTCAGAGAGAGAGAGAGAGAGAAAAAAATAGCACTGAGGGAGTTGTTTTCTCATGGTATCTCCAGCCAAAAGCAAGTTGTTACCAGAAGTCTTCTGAGACGCATTGAGTCAGGAACAGAAGAAAAAAAAAGAGGAAAAAAAAAAGGCTCTGGGACTTAAGGCAAGATGTAGATGACTTGAGGCACCCGCTTCCAAAGCTGTCATCCAGAAAAACTCCACCCAGCAGCCACACAGTCCTGGAAGTGCCAGCATCCACAGGGCTCCAGTGGGGTGCGGATGCGGGCCTCTCAAACCCCACGCCAAGCTATGCGGTGTGGGCAAGCTCGGGCACAGGCACAGGGATAAATCCCTGGCTACAGACTGTTAAGCCTCCCAGAGACCAGGAAATATGAACTGGGAGGGTTTTGTCCACAGGCATCTGTGCTCTGAACAAAGCTACATCCCCGTGGGCTGCTTCTCTCCTTTGCCAGCACAAGTCACATTTACCCCACCAGGGTTTTTCTCACATTTTATAGGCAAAACAGAATGCCTGGTGTGAGGACAGTCTGGGAAAGGGACGGATCACCCCGCCTCCAGTATTCCAGGGTAAGGGTCTTCTATAGAGGTGGGCAGTCTGCTCACGTCAGAGATAGAAAATTATGGAACAACAGGGCCTGTGTTAGTTCACCTGAGTCCTTAAAATAGCACATGAGCAGTAAACAGTACCTCTCCAAAGCAGATGGTGCACTTTCTCTGGGCCACATCCATGCTTGGGCTGCTCTCAGGATAAGGGTGATGAGACAGAAATATGTAGGAGAAGGTTTTGTTGTACACACATTTAAACAAGTTTGGACAGTACTTTTCCTGATATTCACACTGATCACAATTTTCTGTATACATTGCATGTATATAAGTGTATTTATACACGTAAGCATTTGTATGCATTTTAAGTTATATATGTATACATATGCTGGATATTTATTTAGATTACAAAAAGACTATTTTATCCTGCATTAGTAGGACTTTGAAACTTCAGGCAGTGTTATTTTGAGGCTGGAAGACTGCCTGTTTATGCAAATAATTATAAAATATATTTCTTCCTTTAACTCATACCCTCACTTTTCATATAATACTGTAAAATCCAATCAAGGCACATCGCCAGAAGCTCAGCACTGTGAATGTGCAAGCAGGTGTCCCATCCATCTCTGATACTGATACTAACATCAGCCCATGCGAGAAACTCAAAAAGCAGTCAATAACTTTGACAGAGCTTTAGCAACACTTTGAGTTGTTTTGTTTTGGTTTGTTTTAAAAAAGGGAATTGAAAGCAGTACTAAATAAAATGAGAGGGGTCACAAGTCTGTGGCCAAAATGGAACAATAACCATAGTAAACTGTTGGGCAATAAGAAACAAGAAGAGTTTTTCTTTGTTTTTGTTTGTTTGTTTGTTTGTTTTCTACCCTCCTTGAATGTTTTCCATTTCATGTCAACCACTGGATTGTGGCAATTGATTCCTTATGGATCTTGCCCAGTTATGTGTGCTGGGACACTGGTAGTCTGCAAGACAGGCAGAGTAGTTGCCTCTGAATTCTATTTCTTGGGGTTTTTTTTCTGTGGGAATGCTCCTCTTTCTCTCTGCGCTGTGTCAAATCTGTCTGGTAAGAATGGGAGCTACCAAAGGGTTAGGAGCTATAGCATCCACTCGGTGGTGGCAAGTGGCTTCTGACCCATTAGCAGTAAATTGCATAGTAGTCTATACACTGCTGCTGTTTACAAACTGCCCATCACAGCAGAATGGGTGATGGTGTGCTGCTGCTTCACTTTTCCTCCAAGATGTTTGTGTCTGCTTTGCAGACTGGCTGAGCTGCCAAACACCAGTCATTTTTGTCATCCTGTCAGACATCAAAGTCCAGATCTACCTGATGGTCATCTCTGTACCAAGGAACAACACAAACAACACAACCAACCACTGAGAACAGCAGCATTTTGAAACAGGGCACTGAAGTTTCAAAACCAGGGTTGGGATGTCCAGTTGTTTCAACAGGCTTTTGGGCTCTCATCCCGGTAATTCCTTATAGACTGTTACTCCGATTACTTCCTTTATCATTGGCAGCTAATAAAGGCTTTGGAGTACTGTAGGGTCAGCGAGGAGTTCCACATGCAAACCAGGCCCAGGATGATCAGAGACCTGGCACCTGGGCAGGTGGAAGCCACAAGACAAAACCTTGTGCTATGGGAAGGGACTTCTTCTGATGACCTACAATGCATGCAAAGATCTTCAAATTCTCATAAAGCTGTATACTTATCAAGAAGAAACTGCTGTTTGTTAGATGAGGATGATGATCATTCCTGGCCAATGGAAGAAAGCTCAATGTACACGTGACCTTTAGAAGAGCTACCTGAATGACTGAATTGTTTAAATGAACACAGAGCTTGTCTCTGAATAATCAGTAGCTTAAGAATATCAATAAGCATCTCAGTCAGTAGATTAAGGGAAAATGCATTACAGGTGGCTTTCTAATTGACCAGTGAAAATCTCCAAAACTTAATCAACATATTTAGTCTATATATTAAAAATTAATTTTATATATGTTTTGTTGAGAGGTCCACAGGCTTTATGCTGAGGAAAACCTCCATTCAACAATCTCTATTTCTACCCTCATTGTTGAGTGAAGAGAAAATAGATGACTCGCTTGACAGTCAAGGTCCCCTTTTTCTATACAGGGTCTACATGTGAAACAGTAACCAGTCCATCCCAGTACATTTACAAGGTGAGCACATAGTGCAAGAGCAGGTGCCTAAAAGAAACAGGAGGAACACAAACTAACTAAAGATTAATATGATAAACATCAGCCACTCCTAGCCATTCTCGGATATTTTGTAGATTAACTGGATCTTAGATGCATAAATCTCAGCAAGAGGTTTATCTGAAGTTATCTGTGGAGATATGAGAGACACAGCATTTACTCCTTGATGCCTTTGGAGAGTGTGGTTCTTTCTGAAAGAAATCTATTTATTTTTTGGTGTAACATTTCATCAAATGTGAAAGGAAAGAAACTTCCTGTAAAGTGAAAAAACAGCATTACCGAATACGAAGTATCCAAGTGAGATGTTTCTGTTTGTTCCTCCAACACAAGCCAAATCTTTATCTGCTCATTTTTATTAGCATTATTGATGCATCGGGGGGGGGGGGGAAGTAAGGAACCAGAGAGTGTTCTTTAAACAGATAATAAAATCTCTCATTCTCACAATCAAAACCAGATTGCTTCATGCCTAAAAAAAAAGGTCTCATCGTAGGCATTGTTTTACAAGGGAAAAAAAAACTATACTCATTTGTAAAATGAGGAACTTTCACAAACAGTGAAAACCAAAAGTGCTGACACAAGAGAGGAAGAATGTTACCACAGTGCAATGTGAAGAAAAGAGACCAAAAAATCCAAACCTATACACTTTCAATCCTATGCATGCATATCCTCACTACATCCACTCACTCATTCTCTTTCTGATGTAAGTCAAATACTTTAAAGTAAAAAAAAACTAGAAATCTCTTCCTGTTGGGTTGGCTTAGACCAGGTTCAGAAGGGCAATATGTATGTATGCCCAGAAGTGCTTCTGCCACCTTCTCCTTCATGAATTTAAATCTGATTATTTCTTCCGTTAAGGAAACAGAATCCCATTTTGTATCTGCAAACTGTGCACAAAGGTTCTGATGATCTTTCTTCCGTCCCCTTCCTTGTTGATTCACTTATCTGAAAGACTTTTGGGTTTAGTACTCTGGTGCAGCGAGTATATTACCTAAAGACTATACAGTGACTAGAAAAATGGTTCCCTTGCTTGTGTGGGAATTATTAGCATTACTGTAATATCTATACATAATAACATAAAGAAGAACAGTTTTCTCTTAAAAAAAATACCCACCCCTTCCTCACTGAGAGGAAATTATCAAAAAAAAAGAACCCAAAGCAGACATTTAAAATTACTTCACTTCATTAGGCTTGACATCATTTTTAATCAAGAAAAAGAAGAAATGACAAGTCTAACAATCCTTAAAAATAAACCAACACAGATAGCACAACTGTGGAATTTTGCATAAGCTGTAGTATTTCTATTTAAGAACTAGGTGGGGAAAAAGGCATTGAATTTGCCTACTTTGACTTCTACTTAGGAAAGTATTAACTTTATACCTATGAAAATAAGTAAATCTCTGCTTCCTCACCACTGTCATGTCTTTTGAAGAACATCTTTTGAACACCCCGTTTCTTCAGTGTATCTTCATTGCTAACCAAGACTGTGATCTAACAGTCAAGGAGGGATCTTCCTGGTATGGGGCCTTCTGGTGGGTATCACACACACTGGAATGAACAAAGTCTCACATGTTTGTTTCAGACTGTGATGACCACCTTAAATTGACACCAGAAGAGATGCTTCCTTCTCCAGACAACAAACTGTTGAAACACTAAGACCAAACATTTTAATGAAACCAGAAGGCTCAAAGACCATACTGGCAGCAAGATGTGTTTCATCAACCACGTATTATAGTCTGAGAAGACAGAAAAGTCACCAGTGAGTCAGGAAGGATGGTTATGTCAGATTTTAATAGTAGCACTAATCTCCGTACTAATCTTTAGGGAAAAGAAAAGGACAAACTGGGAAAAGGACCTCTTTGTAGAAGTAAATATAGAAAGATAATCCATTTTACAGGTTTTTCCAGTTGATGATAATAATAAAATGATTTTAAAATAGCAATAATAATAAATATATGAAATGTTTACTATCTCATCCGAACAAACAAATAGGATGAAGAACTGCTGGAGTCTCTTAAACTGTAGTACTGTAGTTTGTGTTTAATAGAGAAAGAGCAGTAGAAGTAGGGAAGTAGGAGCATACTCACAGATCTTCACCTGATCACAGTTGTTACAGTGGGTGCTCTAGGTATTAGAACAAGAGAAGAGAGATGAAAGTAATTGCTTGAATTTTGAGGCTTTTGGAAGCATTTTGGGAGAAGGCATCAGGGGTGTTTAAGAGTTAATCATGAGAAAGAACTGTCTGTGAGTTAAAAATGTCCATAAACCTCAGTCATATAGACATGATGATACTAAGCTTTGAAGATACCTCAAAGTAAGGACATAAAACATTTATTTAGCACACAATTGAAGTGGGACAGGCTTTATATATAAAAAAAAAAAAGAAAGAATTTTTTAGATCTTTTCTTTATAGTTTCTTTCTTATTGTGAGACTCCTGCTTTTTCCAATCACTGTTCAGCTGCCTTCCTGCTACTCTATTTTATTTTAGATAATGACTTAAAATTAGAACTGCTGAATTCACTTGATAATTGGTGAGCATAAAGGGGACTGGTATTTAGATCTTTTTAGATCCAAACAAAGCTCCACTGGGAACTGCAGGTATTTCACAGATCTGCGAAAAATCAGTGCAGCTACTCAGGCACTGAGATATGAAAAGACACCTGCTCATCCAAGCTCCAAAACAATTTGCTACATATGTCAGTAGGTTTGTTGATTTGTTATTATCTGACAGATATTTAGTTAGCTGTACTTCTGACATATTCTGTATTGAATTTGACAATGAGGATAATAGTATTCAGTGTTTTCTTCTCGTTAAATTCACAATTGGTTTTCCGTCTGAGACTTTATTGGAAACAGTGGAATGGAAAGGTCTATTGGACATCTGGCCAGACCCTAACTAAGCGATGAATCTGTTTGCTCATTTTCTATGACTCTGTCAGCTAATACCTTCTACCAACTATGCAACAACAGTGGAAATGTAAAGTTGAATTTTCAGTTGCACATGGGTTATGATACAGATACACTTTGAAAGGAGTATTAAACTCCTGAGATGTCCTTATGTATCTTTATAAGTTGGTGATGATTGTCAGGACTTTCCTTTGATGCGTAATGATGACTCCTATTAAAACTTTTGGGAGTAGAGGTACAGATATAATCCCTGATGACTCTAGGAAATGGACTTATCATTATAGTTTGTTTAAAGAGATATGCTGGGCTTTATAGAAGGAGAGAAGATTGAATCAAAAGCAACTTTCAAGAGAAGTGTAAATTCAGAGAGAAATTAAATGACAGTGACAACAACCCTAGGAGCCTGGAGAAAACTATAAGAAATTACTACAGAGATTTTTCTTTTCCAATGTGTTATGTTATCAGAAAGTCCCACTTCTCCCTTTTATCAGACGACACATTTAACATAAAGCTGTTAAATTTGCTATGTGAATGTGCAATTGCCTTGATCTGTAGGCATCAAGTTAGTGTACAGAAATGGCCAGTGAAGTATTGCATCCCACTGAAAAATGCCTCTAATGGATCTGGTTTAAGAGCTGTCATGAGACTCAGCTCAAACACAGAGCTCCCACGTGCAAGAAGGCGGCTCACCTTTAGTTTACGCTTCACCTTGATACATTTAGGTTTAGTGATTACATCCTGTCACTAAAATAGTAGGCTAATTAGGAGCTGGAATGAACTTCCCGAGTCACTGGGTTCATCATCTCCTGGCTTACTGGCAGTGTTATATAATGTCCCCATAAAGCAATGAAGCTTCAGATGAAAGTTACTCAGTTTTTACTGTTCCTCCCACGCAAATGTTGTTCCACACCCTCCCTGCTCTGATGGTCATTAATTTTCTTCTCTTTTCCTGCACAATTTCAGATCCACTTTATACACATTTGTTCCTGTGCAAGCACTGGACTTTGGCACGTATAGCATATATATAGCATATACAGCAAGCAATTATGTCACTCTTAGGCCTTCATTTTGTTAGGGTAAGAGAGACAGGCTTTTCTAGTCTCCTATTCATGGAAAACAGTCTTCTCTAATCTGCTCTGCATCTTCTTTGGACCCGTTTCCTTTTGAATTCCCCCTTCCTGATTATGTCTGACCATTAAAGACCATAGTAATCTGGGTAAATTTCACTATATTTTGTACTAGAATGAAAATACTTCACAATCCCTGCAAGAGTATCTCCTACGCATCTTCTTTAAGGCTGTGTCATGCTGGTAGCTCACAGTAACCCTGTGAGCCATTACTATGACTACATATTCTTCCTCTTAACACATTTCCAAATGATGAGTTCCAGTATATAGAAAAATTCTTGGCATTAATCCCTAACAATGAGATGACTTTTTACTTAATATTATTAAATTTCTATTCCTCTTATGCCAGCCCTCAAGGTCATCTCAATCCTAGTATTGTTGTATGATCTCAGTTCTCTTTGGTACTAAAAATACCCCAAGTCACTAGAGAGAGCCTGACGTGAAATCAAGCCTCAGCACCAAGTCCTTCAGGAGCTGTCCTCGTCTGCATCCATCTAAACACACCGTTTCCTTTGCAGCACCAGGTGTGGTTGCCTTTTCCTTTCACTAGCCACCCTCCAGGTCTTCTATGTATCCATGTCTCTCTGGTCTGAACCATGCCACCATTGATTTACCAAAGTCCAGAGAGATTGTATCTGTTGCAGTTCTTTTGTCTGGAAAGTCAATATTATATCACAGAGACATGTATATGAATTAATATAGCAATGCAAAACTTGTATTTTGTCCCATTTTCAGTGTCCTTGGTTGTTCCTAGTGCTCAATTGTTCTTCAGATCAAGACATATGGAAAGACTGCCAGTAAAAAATTTCCACTTGCTACACCTGTTTCACAAAACTAATTATAGTGGTAGGCAACAATTACAATGGCACAAAAATTTGGATAGCTTTAATACATTGCAAAAAAAAATGAAGGCTTCCCGAAAACTTTCTCTTTTTTTTTTTTTTTAATTCACAACAGACTTTACATTTACAGGAAACCACTTCTAAAACGCACCAAATTGCAATATTTTCCATGTTAGCTATTTAAAGGGTTCCCAAGAGCTTTCCTTTTGCTTATCCTCCAAGCTTCCTTCTCCCAGTTCAGCCTGGAATTCCATTATAATTGAGCTGATCCAGTTTTTGCTCAAACCACTTTCACCGCTGGCAGTTACTAGCCTCATATGAAATAACTTTGTGAAGTTGACAAAAAGTGGAATTTGATCTCCTGTGCAGGTCTGTGCTTTCCAAACCTATTCTGGTAAAAGTAGGAAGAGATTGCATCATTAAAGCTTGCAGTCAATTCAAAAGACTTTTCTCAGCTCTGCATCACACTTTGTGACTTTGCAAAGAAGAGTTCAGAAATTTCACACACAGCACAGACCAAAGTTGCCCATTTCCTTCATCATAGGGTGGAATTAAAAACATTTGGCCAAACTGCCTAATAGGCAGCTGCTTGCGATTAGATGGAGCATTACATCCATTTCTTAACTGACTTCACAACTGCATAACTACATTATGAGCAATATACTGTGAAAATTTGCCAGCATGTTTAACTTTTCTTCATTTCTAGTGGTTTCTGTACCTTGCCCTCATTTTTCCAGTCTGCTCGCATACTGTCTCGACTCTTACCATTCCCACCCTGTTGCAATATGGCTGTTTAAAGACTTAAGCAAGATTTCTGTCAGTCTTTACGTAGATGTGCATCTCTGTGGCAGGACATAGGTTGCAAAACTAATGTATTTGATCTTTCTATAAATAGCATTAATGTCTGAACAGAAAGCCAGTGATATATTTTTTTATATATACTGCACTTTCATTTCCCCTGCTAAACTGAGGTTAAGTCCCACTCATCTCACTCACACGAACGGTCTTACTGACGTGGGTTTGCGCAGAAAATTAAGAAACCATTTTCACTGTTTCTTTCCAGAGCAGAAATAAAGTGAACAGTACTTCTCAAGAAGCAATAGTATTTGCTACCCCTTAAAAAAAAAAGATGTCACAAATTAAGAGTCAGAATATGTCTTTTCTCAAAGCCTATGTAACAGAAAACACATCTAAGTTCAAAAGCTATAAATTCTGCAAATGTATGGATACTAAAAAATAAATTTATAGAATTCCTGTTTCCCATTAGTTACTCTGTTCTACTGGAAGGCACCAACAGCCACAGATAATGTCAAGGAGCATAATATTAACGCAACCAGCCTTAAGGCAATTTCAAAGAGCAGTAAGATGTATGGGAACCTATTGTGCTCAACCTGTGCAAATCAATTTGTTGAATTTTCTCTCTTTCCCTGACAAAGAAAATAAACAGTTTGGGCTGTGATGACCTTATTATCTGGAGAAGAGTAAAGTGGGGAAATGTAGCATACAGACCAAGGACAGGATGAGGGCTAGCAAAGATCTCATTTCTTCTGTGGACTCAAGGGAGGTACTGGAGAGTATCATTTAAGGAGGACAGAGAAGTCCTGTTTGATATGACAGTCAGAGGAAGAAGACAGAAGGACAATACAAGAGTGGTATAAACTGGGGTAGAACAAGCAGATAAAGACAAGAGCAGGTTATTCCGAGATGCCAGGCAACAAATCCTGGAGTGTTAATGTGTACTGTGGGTATTTGCTGCCTCCACTGTTGTTTTACAGGGAAGATTGCTGTGCAACAGCCTTACTGAGGTGATGACCATGAGTGCTTCTTCTCAACCTGTCAGATCCACCCAAGTGACCAAATGAAGAACAAGTGTACCAGAATTTGTTGACTAATGACAGTCAGTAGCTCCCCACATGGTATGGGCTGTAAGTAGAGGAGAAAGATATAGGACATGATTCTGTAAACCTCTCCCAATGCTAGGGGGAAAAACTCTGAAGTTTTCAATGGTGAATAACAAAGGAAGCATATTCAATGTGGTGCAGGGACGGGAAAGTGTGCACTTAAAAGCAACGTGATACTCCTTATATTAACAATGTTTAATCTTTTATTAAAATTTCTCAGAACTACTCAAATCAGAAATTTAAGCCTACCTTGACAGCTTACCTTCTGGCCAAACTCACAAGCCACCAAGCACACCTGATACATTCAGAGTTAAGATGTGTTTCTAGGTCTATGTGTGAGATAACCAAAGCTGTGAGCACTTACTGGTCACTGATTCTTAATTTTCTGGTTTACAGAACTATCTTTTCAAAGATGGGCTTCCTAAAACCCACATGTTTAAATTATATCTTTAATCAAGGATCTCAAATATGGGTTTAAAATTTCATATACTGGATAGTTTTCAGATTTCAAAGAATTTACTCTGTGGTATCCAAACTGTCGTCTAATTTAAGTCACTGATAAGCTTGCGCTGACAACAGTGGGAATGGGAATTAGTTTTTCTAAGAGAAGTGGGACAAAGAAGCTATCTTAAAAGAGCTAACTTCAAAGGATGGAGGTCAAATAACCTGCTGTCACATAACACATCATTACATTGGCATTCTCCTTGACTCTTGAATTTAAACTTTGCAGAGAGGATAAGGACACTAAAAACTAAGGCCTGGAGTTTCCACTTCCTATTAGTAACTGTGCTTTACTGGAAGCAATTAATACCTATAAATGTGTCAGAAGATGCAATATTAGTGATGATTTTAGCTGGAAAGTACCACCGTATGTTTTTTCCTTCTTCCATCCCTACACATATGTGACAATGTTTTCTTTCTTTCCCCGCATTCAAGAGCAAGTCCAATCTAACTTTCAGAGCCTATTTGTTCACTAAGAAGAGCCCAGTCTTTGGACAGTCTGTGCAGAGAAATTTTTGAAAATCATACTATATCAAAAAGCTTTCAAAAGAGCATTCAAAATCACTAGTCAACCTAAAAAATGTAACAAGTTTCCTTCAGACAGCCCACCATGCCTCTCCCTCTGAAAATATTGGTTGCCTTAATTTAACCAGGCAAAATTAGTTTCAGACCTGATCTTAGAGATTAATTTGTTTTACCAAAATGGAAATCTATCAGTTTGAAAATACTTCCATGTCTCAGAAGATTTGTACTTTTAGCCCTTTATTGTCCCTGACCAGACTGCACCTTCCATAGTCTCCCACGTACATGGCCAGACATGCCCCTTAGGAAAAGCAGTCCAGCTTTTCAGCAGCAGCAAGTTTTCCTGTAAAGGAGCATAAGAAATGTAAAGTTAGAAGCAAAAGAGAGACTTATGCATGTCAGATACCCACGTTTGGTACCAACTAATTGCCCAATTACATGTACAGTGCATTTTCTGTAATGTGCTCCCTTGGTTTCCTAAATTTGATGTCTGGCTTGTCTGCTGCCACCAAAGACATGGTTGCTCGGATAAGTCCTTTGCAGCCCATACATCCAAAGTATCTGAACCAATGTCCAGGCGTGCTCCCATCACCTACACGAAACACTGGAGGAGTGAGGAAAGCTGTTTGTTTATGCCTATTTCCACCTTTTTTAATATCACAGCGTCCCAATTAGAGCTCAGATGTAGAATGGAGAGGGGAAGAGGAAAAGGGGGAGGGGGACAGAGGGGGAGGGGAGTGGCCACCATGTTGCAATGCCTAAGGGGACAAAAACCTGTTCAAAGCAAGTGCCTAAACAGTATTTGCAGGGTCATTCTTGCACCATGGTCCGATGAAAACACATTCAGATGAAAGTGAAATAGATGCCACAGAAAAAAAAAAATATTTCCAATGCATAACTTTAGCCCTTTATTATTGGTAACCTAAATAATTTTCTCACCTAACCTGCTGTGTGTTATGGATCTCATATGTATGTGATGCAAGACAGCATCGTTATTGCAGTCTCATCCTGGGAGTCTCTCATCTTATTTTTCTTTTCCCCTCCTTAAATATATGTTCTGATAGTAATGTAATGGTTTATGAGCACTGCTTGGGTTTGGTGTGGAAACTATTATTCTAAAACACACAAACAATGACCTGCTAGCAAGCATCCACAGTTAAAATGCCAGCCAGCCAGCTAGATTTCAGGAAGGTTTCTTTCTGTACTGTGAAAAAGAAAATGTGCAAAGCAGCTAAGAGAGAAGAAAAGCCAAGTTCAGGGTAGTTCCCAAGAGCTCTTTGGTTTACAAATATGGAGCAAGATTGCAAAAAGTTGGAATGGAGTTAATCTAAATATATGTTAATGTAACTGTGATTGGAAACTGGCCCTTTGTGCATCTCTGTAGACATACTGTACTTGTATGTTAAACGTGAGAAAAAATGTCCTATGATAATTATCATCTCATTGTTAGGCAGCAGATTTTACCACAAAATGTTTTACGTTTGTCACTCAGAAGAAGGTTTTATCCTTCTCACATGATGTGACACAATCTCTGGCCCAAGACTCAGAATATATCAGCCGATGTCAACACTTTCTCCTTCCACTTTCTAAATATTGCTGATCAGGCCAAGTTTCATTTCACTGAAAAGGCCACTTTCTTTCTTGGCTGGGTGGAAGAGATAAACTCAGAAAGGTTCAGACATGATAACTGTGTCCCTGTCCATTTAGACTGCAACCTCTGCATATTTCAGCTGAAGGCTTCTCTAGATCACAAGCATGCAAGGCAGCAAAATGTAAATCTGC
Source organism: Ceryle rudis (assembly GCA_033439905.1). Taxonomy (NCBI): domain Eukaryota; kingdom Metazoa; phylum Chordata; class Aves; order Coraciiformes; family Cerylidae; genus Ceryle; species Ceryle rudis. The sequence goes on along the minus strand of JAAGNO010026776.1, from coordinate 31,206 downwards.
TGCTGGGGTAGCAGCACTTGGGCCCTGTAAAACACACTGCCTCTTTTACTCTGACTGCCGTCCACTTGGGACCATTCTGCCAAAAGAGGTACTCCTGGAAAGAGCTGCAAGAGTGAAAGCAGAAATCCTGATGAGCAATTTTAGTTCAGCATTTTGCTGAACAGAAAAATCTTAATTTCAATATGTCATGTGCCCACCTCTTTATGTCAGCTTTTCAAAAGCATTGAATGTAGGTTTATGTTAAACACATAATTAGGATAAACATTTTTTGAGTTTCAGTCAAAACTGAGCTCTACTGCAGTGACTGATCATGTTAGATGCTAATGATACAACAGGGTGTCTGACAGCTTCTGGCTTCTGTCTTCTCTGGTTCTACCTAATGCACGTGGTATATACCCCAGAGTATTCAGGCCATGCTTATTTTGTTTTTTCAGTGTCTTTCTATATATGTGTTCACAGACATTTTGTCCTTTATCCCTTTTTTATCAACCTCTCTAAATCAAAAGGTATCCAGGAAAAACAATCAGCAAGTACTTTACAAGTGTATGAAGCTATCTGTTATTGGCAGTGTTTCCACTTGAAATTCATATTTCTCATGTTCTAAGGTTGCCTCTTTCATATGTCCTCCTCCACCTCTCCATCTTTCTTACCTTGTGCTTCATGTTTCATCAAGTCCTCGGGAGTTAATGCCACTACTGCCACCATCATCTTCTTTCTTTTCACTTAGGACATGAAAAATACTGTGCTTCTTCTCATGAAAAGATCATTTGAAAACAGAGAGCACTAGGCCCAGAAAGCCAGAAATTATGGTCCTGATAACACACTGGCTACACTGAAGAATTAAAACGGCTTTGATTACAGAAATGGTAGCCTGCTCAAAGCATATTTCTATCCAAATCTGAGTATTTATTGGGTAGGAAGCACAAGATTAAAAAAAAAAAAAAAAAAAGCAAAACTTTAAAAGACAGCAAAACACTTGAAATTGAAAGATGTTTTAACGTTAAGTCCCTTTGGTGGATAGAGGACATCCATTTCTACTTTTTTATTCAATTAAGCTCTTTATTTGGGGGAAAAGAGAAAATGTGATTTCACTCGGGGAATTTCAAGCTCATCCCTTCAAGAGATGTAGGCATGTGCTGCTCTTGGTGAAAATAAGAGGGTGGAGAAACAGGAGAGCGCAAAATGTGAAAATAAAGTCTGTTGTTTCCAGAAGCAAAGCAGTTGGTCAGTCAGGTCAGATACTCTGGGGTGGCAGGTAAGCAACGGGTGTTTTTGCTTTAGAGCCCTTGCTTGCCTAGGATGTCATCTGGGTCTAACCAAATCCCTTTCCTTCACTGTGAATGCTTTAGGAGGTCTCTAAATTATGGCAAAGTGAGGGAAGAGAGAGAGAGGACTCAGCAGGGAAAGAGCAAGGAGAAGAAGGAGAAAGTGCAAGAAGGCAGACATGGAGCATGGAATGGAAATGAGAATGGAAAGGTGCACAAGAAAGCAGCAGATGGAGTGCAGTTGCAAACATTTAAGCTTGGTCCGGTCCCATGGGATGGGTGAAAGGGCCTCTTGGCTGGGCTAGTCTGGATCTTCGTGACTGAGGCTTACTAATAAAGGGAAAAGTCTCCACAGCAAAGAAAGCCTTACACTGGGGAATTCCCTAAACGTCTGCTCTGCCCAAAGCTTCCCTTTTCTCAAGATGTCAAAAAAAGCAGGGAGGGGGGAAGGGAAACACAGACTTTAATTATTTCAGTCACCATTTAAGAATGAAATGTCATATACAAATTTTGTTCCAATTTCCAGTTCCCACACCTTTTTCTTTTGCCAGAGAGGAACTCCAGGCTTTGGTGCTACCTATACTAATTTCATTTTTCTGACCCCCTCAATCTTTTTTTCATCCTCTCTGGTATAATTCATTGCTATAAGTAGTATAACGCTTACAAAACTGTCCTCTGATTTCCTTCTCTGAGTTCACAGTTTGTCCAGACATGGGAGAGGACTTTGGACTGGTGAGTGTGCATGGTTCTGTTCATCTCACTGCCTGCTCATCAGCCTGAAGCTGGTGAAACATATTCACCTGGACCAGAAGACATCCTTTTTCTCTGTACAAGCATGCAAAACAAGCAGACAAATCTGCACAGAAAAGATAGCAAAAAGCAGGTTTAGCTAGGTAAGCTTATTTCTGGTACCAAAGCACTGCTACAACTACCTCATGTAGATGCACTCTACTCTTGTTTAATAAAAAGAAGAGAAAACCTCTTCTTTGATGAATCCAGCCACAGATATTACCTGAACCTATGCTATAATTGGGCAAATTTTCATGACAGCTCAGGTCAGCTCCATACATACCCCAAGTGCACTGGAAGACCTACATGCTTTCCTCTTGCCTGGTGTTGAAACCAGAAACCTCAGCCTATGCATGTACCCGGAATTGAAACAAGGACCATGGTTCTGACGGATGTCCAGGACAGAATCACAGAATCATGGTATCATAGAATCATAGACTGGTAGGGGTTAGAAAGGACCTCTGGAGATCATCGAGTTCAACCTCCTCTCCAGAGCAGAATATTACAGACTAGAGAAATGTGAACATTAATCTCTAGTAAATTTTGTTTAAATGTTTAAAACTGCATGAGTACTATAAACTTAAAAAAAAAAAAAATCTGATATTTGTAAGTTGATTTAAATCTCTGGAAATGATAGTCTAACAATACATGTGCCCAATTTTATTATCCCTGTGTCCAGAAATTACAGTACAAACTGATTACTTGAGGCAAAACTAAATCCCTGTTGGCAAATGGACAGCATTCATCAATCAGCTAAACAATGTATACTTTTTATTTGCCAGAAATATTTCATGAGCCAGAAAAGGCCTTTTTTAATTGATTCACCTTTGGAAAAGAGAAGTTTTGAAAAACATTTTTGTGTGTGTGTGAAAAACACATACCCCAAAATCTGAAATAGGTGAAAGATGTACAGAAGTGATACTATTATTCATACTGTATTTTACCAGAATTTCGGGGTTGTGCGATATCTTTTGAGACACATCAATTATGCTGCTGTCACCTGGTTTTAGGTCGGCAGCTGATCCTCCCTTCATACCCAGGACAAGTCTCCTCCTTCTTTGCCATAAGGCTCCAGGGGAAATCCTGGCCACCCACTGGGCTCTGCAGTGGCATCCCTGCTCCCCAAAGGAGAGCTTCCCACGCCCAAGCCCTGGAAGGCAAATGCTAAGAAAACCTGAGCTGAAGAGAACAACAGAGCTGGGGTTTGTTATGAGTTTTTCCTGACTTCATTAGCCAAGCCAGGGCTTGGGAAGGGTAGGGACAGGATCCTCTAATGTAGTAGAAAATGTAGTTTGAAGCAAAGGGAGTAAAACATGAGCTGGGAGGTGCTCCCAATTCTGGGAACATAGGACTGGATAGCTGGGCAGCAATTAGACTATTTTTTAATTATTATTATTTGATTGTCAAGGGGTAACTATAAAAGGCCCTACAGAATTTTTTTACTTCCACACTATTCCAGGTAAATTTGAAGAAGCCTTTTCAGGCCATGCTTTGCTACTTTGTGACTTTTGTCAGATTATTATTTTTGACAGTTATTTTGTACCCCTGTAGCTTCCAAGTGTGTCTCCTCACTTTCAGGAGAATGGCAATGCTAACTTACAAGAGGAATAAGAAGGGAGCAAGAAGAAATCTGAACAATATTTTTCTTCTTGCATCAGTAATTTATTAGCTAATAAAAAATAAATAATTTCACATTGATCAAAATGAGCAGGGATTTTTATTTAGATAAAGGATTTAAATGAATTATTTCAGTGTCTCCTTAAAGAGAAATATTTTGATGGTCTCATTTTGAAAAGTCTGAAATGAAAGGGAATTTTTATCTCAAGCTACATCAAACTTGGCCTGACATAAAACCAGGAATGTTAAGGAGCACTCCTGTTTTACCAAGAAAAAACTGAAAATATACTTGTAGTGGTACAAAACCTCAAATTTATTTTGAATTATGAGCTTTTACCGAATCATAAAAAAAAGTATATGACTAATGAGACCACCATTTTGTTTTATTTTATATAGAATAACTAAGGTTGCATGTATATGGAACAGTAGTTTGGTTTATTTCTTCTGGTACAAATTATAACTACACAATAAGTTTACTAATATTTTCAGATATGTGGTGGGGATAGGTCTTCTCATTTTCTGAACTCAACAGTATGCAAAAAAATAAAGCAAAAAATATCATCTTCTATACCTCCTCAGTCTTTCTAGTTTTGTCCTGCTCTGGCAGGGGGGTTGGACTGTGTGATCTTCAGAGGTTCCTTCCAGCCCCTAACCTTCTGTGATTCTGTGATTCCCTAGATATTAAAATAACAGCTACACCACAACCCCCAGTTCAAAACCATATTTATTTAAGCCATTTCTTTATGACTGTAGATGTGTGCAAAAGTTTGACTTAACCTACAACAGAATATTTTCCTTTCAAAGAGTGAGAACTAGAAGGCCTTTGCTAAACAAAACTCTCTTCCTAAAATATTTTCTAAGGACATGGGAAAAAGGGCTTTTTTTTTTTTTTAAGTTGCCTCTGTGTAAAACTTAAAATTTGGATGGAACAGAAAATAGAACCCAATTCTAATTAGGGTCTAATGGCCCCTCGCTGGCTGTAGGGGAATTGTTTCAATTACACTGTGACCAGTGTCATTGCATATCAATAGCTGGAACCTCTAATAATGCCAATAAACTATTTCTTTTGTTTCCTTTGTTAAACTGTTTGGTTTGAAGCTATAAATTGGGGACAACAGCATCAAGTGTCATCCTATGCTTGTGAAACCATTATGGGGCACAGAACATTCTAGGGTTTTAAATGTCCATTTCTAACAGGACCTCCCCCTACACCGGACTAGGTCTCCTCGTTTGCCTGTTGTTCCTGCAGTTCACACTCCAAGAAAGGGCAGAATTAAAAGATTACCAACTTCAGATCCAAATCGAACATATTCCTTTTCTTGTGTTTGTGTGACCAAATATCACACCTGGGTTTTAATCTGACCTTATACTGTGGCTTGTTCTTAAGTAATCAGTTAATTAAAATGTAACATATCACAAACACCGTAACTTTAAATAACTTCAGTTGCCTAAAAAAAGAACTGATCGCTTTTCCTAAGGGGGAAAAGTACTAGTAGCTTACTGAGAAAGCTTAGCCTCCAAGGCCAGTCTAGCTAACTATGGCCTTAGGGCCTAATCCTTGCAAAGTCCATCTGGAGAATGTCCTAATTCCACACCCGCTCTTCCTGATCATCCTTCTGCTTTTTTTTTCCCCCACCCTTGCATCCGTTTAGTGTCCTCATTTGCTTTCTAATGACTTTCTAAAGTGAACCCAGCACTGGTTTCTTTGCCAGATGACCTTTAGCTGGCTTTCCTTTCTGTGCTTCCCTACATCACGGCAATATGAGCCATGATGCTCATATCCACATGAGCTTCATATCAATACCAGATGCTCCAGACACAGAGCAGGTAGCCAGCAAGAAAGATGAGCCATGCTAAAACACACCTTTAACTTCCCAAAAGAGTAGGTGGAGCTGGGTAGGCATCTGACTCACTTCTGCGCTTGGAAACAAGCAAAGGTGCTGAAAGATTTTAGCCCTGGTGTCCAGGGCCAATGCTTTATGTGGGGTATTTCCAGTGTAATTTCCAGTGCTTTTCTTGCTGCTTGCTGCTTTTCTGAACCTCCGATAACTCAGTGCAGCAGTGTTAGTAGGCAGTGACTCCCTTCTGGATAAGGTCATATGTCAAAGCACGAGGGTCTCAAACATTTCTGCCAATCTGATTCTTAGATACTGCAAATACTATTAAACCCTACTTATTCTTGAGTTATTATTAATCAATCATCAGAGCTGTCACATAATTATCACAAAGCTACTTTCCTTTGGAGAGAAATGTAGCAATAATTGCCTGTTTTCTGGTGTCATGTTTCACATTTATTGTTTCACCTTCAGAATACTAGCATAGTTTCTTAATTGAAGCCTCTAATTCAGAGGATTTCATCCTTTTACTTATCACTAGCTTGTTTTTTCCTGAGAAACACAAGCGTGGAGAAGCGGTAGAGTGCAACCCTGCATAGAAAAACGTAAGTCTCGTACCTCCCGGGGACCCTGGGAGAAGAAGTCTGAGGATCTTTAGAGGTATGTGGGGCAACAGCCAAAAAGCAGGAAGCCTGAAGTCCTCACAGACGGAAGTTAAAAATACTGTAGTGTTGTAATCACTGTAACCTCACACGTACAAGAACATAAAGGCAAATCAGACAGTCCATCGTTGTTGCAATTTCTTGTTACTTACACTTCAGTTTTCAAGTGCAAACTCTATAAGCGATTAAGTCTTGCAGTTGGAAGGGCTTGCTGAAGGATCTTTGTAGTAGCGTTAATTCTCTCATGTCCTGACACACTGACCTGAAATGCTCAATTCCCTTCACAGCATCAGGCTTCTTATTAACAGGGAAATCTTTGACAGCATGAACTTGACAACCTGACAATGTGGTTAAATTTCCAAAGTGAAAAACTCCTTGGGTAAAAATAAGGTGGGTTAAACAGATACGCCTATGTTAATAACTAGGTACCTATTTACACTTATTAGTCATCTCCTTAAAAGTATTACTTTAAATAACATGCCAGTTATATTTGTTAAACCCATTTCACAGGAAGATTAACTAAAAAGGAAGGAGGTTAAGGGCCAGATTTTAACCTCTGCCTAAGTAGGTGGCTAATCACGGCTTCAGACACTCGCGGTGGAGGGGGAGGCCCTGATTCAGGACAGACCTAAAAGGTACATGTGTACATAATCACTTGCACAACGCTTGAGCTTGATGCACATTGTGGGATTGGGGTCTGAGCAAGAGGAGCAAACACAAGCAGAGCTGGGAATACCTTTTACTGCTCTGGGGATGATGCTTTTCTCTTTATGGGGAGGCTTTTAAATTATCTCTCAGTATAACATATTAACAACCTTGTTTTTTTCTGAGCGCTGGTCCACATATGTGGTGTGCTTGCAGATGCCGTGTGAGCTGTTCCAGCTCCTCTCAGCCCTGCCAGGTCTCCTCAGTCCTGACTTGCACACTGTCCTGCTCTGCTTCTTTCCACAGCAGAGGTTACCAGCTGTGGGACTCATTCTTATATTCTAGGAACTATGATGTTATTACCAAATTTATTTTTCCATGTAACTTGAGAGAGGAATAAAAAAGCAGATTCTCAGCTAGCACAGATCATCACAGCCCATTTGTGGTGGAGGAGGTTTTCATACTAGGCCAAAAAATGCTGATCACTATCAAACGGGAATTTGACTCTCAAAACCCAGGCACTAGTGGAAACTCCACCAGCCCTCCGCAAGCCCCGGTCTCTTGAAGGGCTAGACAAGAGGACAATTCCAGATAGAATGTCTTAGGTGCTATGTGGGTTTGACCCCTCTTCCATTTTCGATGGGTTTGGCAGGTTTTATATTCTTGATTCAAAAGGGCCTTTAATGGGCAGTGAGGGACAGGGATGGGACTGAAGTCACTATTTCTGCCATTTCCCCAGCAGCGAGCTGATCTGTCAGCCAGCAGCCCCGTGTGGGCCAGAGCTCACAGCACTCTCGGTCATTCCTCTCTTCTTTGTCCTCTAGTAGGCTGCCCGGTCCTGCCTCATCCAGCTTTTTTTGGGCTTGCAAGGTGAAATTTCTGCTGAGCTATAAACTGCATTGGTTCAGAGACTCTGACAAATGGCATAAAATAGGCAGAAGGATGAAGATGGGAAGTAGTGGGCATGGGTAGGGTCAGAGTGGGACCTTCCCCAGCAGTGGCACTGAGCTGTTATGTCATCTTCTATGCGTTCTGTAGACATAGCCCACATCCACCACCCTGAAAGGCTCTGTTCAGGTCCCATCAAAACCCCAGAAGGTCTTTACCGGTCAAAAGCTTCTGAGGTGTTTAGCTTCAGGCCTGTGTATAAGTTGTCCTGGCAATGAAATCTAAGCAATTTCATGCCTACCCCACAGTCAAAGTAAGCCAAGTTGACTTACCAAGTAGGAGGGAATGCAGCAGGGTCAGGAATTAAGAGCTCCAGGTTCTTGACCCTGCTCTCAGGACTACATCATGATTACTGGAAGAGAGGAATATAAGGAAGACACTAGGGTGAGGGCCCTTACAGTTACCCATAGCACTGAAGTGGGGCATCTCGTCCCTCCCACAGTTTCAGAAGGAAAGAATCATCCTTGGTCAGTTGCATGGACTATCAAAGGACAGTCCAGTAACAGAACCAGAACAGGGACAGCCAGACACCTCCAGGTCAGACACTGGAGAATAAGAAACCATAGTGCATGAGATGTTCCCCTTGGCTAGCTCCAGGCGGTCATGTGCAGGGTGTCAGCAAGAGGTGGGGTACTGCACCACACATTTTGGAACCTACTCTGAGATGTCAAATATTCCTCAAGGACTTAACAAACATCCCAAAGCCCTCACCCTGGGTTTGGGGCTGTTTGTCAGACAGGTGTTGTGCCATTTAACCTGTAAGCAACTGTGCTCTTTATTGGATTGGATCTGTCAGATCAAATCTTGAAAGTTATTTGTGTTTATGCCTCACTGTGTGCAAGAAAGCAGAAATGCAAGCTATGTAGACAGCCATCCTCTGTCAGTGCCTAAGTACTGCTGAAATAATTACCAGATGGTGATGAAAGTGACCCACAAGAGAATCACATAACTCCATCCAAAATAAGCTAAGAGAAAATTATTGTCACAGAGGTAAAGGGATAATAGCAAGAGGCTTCATTAAAGGAAAAGGAGACTTTTAATCTGTAGAGGGACTAGTTTCTCTTGCTGGAGGTAATACCTGTAGGAATAGAAGAATCCTAATGTTCCCATGTTTCCTTATGAAATTCTTTGAGATGTGTTACTGGAAACTTACTTTAAATATATATCAAGACTACTCGTAAGACATATGAATCATTTGGATTCACCAGAAGAAAGAAAAGAGGTATGGGATTTTTTTAATGTACTTGTTTCTAAAGAATTTGGCATATTTACCTCAGAGTTGGATTATAGGCATATTGAAAAAGGACCAGAGGTTTGATTTAAACTGAAACATATATGATTCAATAAAGAATCCAAGTTAGTAATTTAAGATCTAAATTGTTTCAGCAGGTTTTTAAGAGGTAGAAAGCGTATTTAAGTAACTGTAAATTTACAGATACACTGTATTACTTCCAATCATCCATTTAAACTTCTGAAATATGTTCAAGTACGCGGGAGACAAGACAATGACTTCCTAATTTTCTAACTGGTGTCTTGTGACATTGTTTGTCTGGAGCTCTGTGGCTACTGGGACACAGGTAGAGCCTGGGCAGCACTGTGGAAAGAGGAGGCAATCCCTGGCCCCAGGATTCCACTGTGCAGCACGTGTCCAGAAGACATCAGCTGAGTCCAGAGATTGTGTCTCTTCAGGAAGTGCAGTAAAACCTCTCCTTTTAAAAAAGTCTTCTCACCAGGAAAGTAACTTGGAATGGATACCCTCACATATTCTGTTAATCTACCTTTACTCTCCAAAATATGAGAGAAAAAATAGGCAAAATTACTAGTGAAGCCATGGGAAGATGCAAACCACTTTGAGCTTGGCTATGGGGAAGGAGAATCCAGCAGAGACTATGCTGTTGCTGCTGATTTTATGTAGAGAGTATTCAGATACTAACAAGATTATGTAAAACCCAGATAGGTGCCTAGATAATCAGACAGACTGACTGAGCTGATTTGTTTGCTTGGGTTTTTTTCTTTTTTGTTGATTTGAAGCCAAAGATCCAAGCAAAGATCTCCATGAGGGCACAGCAGTCTGTAGATGGTATTTTTTCGCATAAAGTTGTCTGAGTGGCTGAGAAAGAAAGATGAAGAGAACTTAAAACAGTACTTTTAGTAATTTTTTAATAAAGATGTATTTGGAGTACAGCCTCCATTCAAGGTACATGCAGATGAGCCTTAATAATAATGTACATTATATTTAGAAATTTCAAAGAAGAAAATACTTCAGAGGAAGGATAAGGTAAGTCTGAGGAGCCTTAAACAAACATTTTTACATGGTCTCATTTTCTTCCAAAAGTTTATTGAAGAAGACACTCAATTTTATAATTTAAATCACATTTATAGAAGTTGACAGATTTAATTTAAATTATGGTTCTGTTTCTCAGTCCAGGGGCACATATGTCCCCCTGTCACACAAGCATCTGTTTGTTAAGCTAAACTGTGTAGATTGGGCAAAGTTTCAAACTTTTGTTTAAATTTCCCTGTAAGAATTAGGTCACTCCTAATCTTCACATTTTAATAACTTCCTCTTCAACTGAAATTTACATTGCTGAGAACGTTTGTGGAGAGCAGAGAACTCCTATAATCATCTCATTTGAATAACATGAGAAAAACAACATATCACTCAGTGCAGGTGAGCAGCCGCAGACAAGTGAGTGGTCTCATGTCCCACCAGGCTAAAACTGGCTTGCCCTGGATTTAGGGTTAGGTTGAGTAGGATCATTGATACTGGGTAATTCAAACCATCCCTGTGCTAGACATGGGAATGGACAGTGCACCTCACTGAGGTACCTCCACTTGATAGGAAGAAATAAGTGGAGAGCTGGCTACCTCTGTGGCTCCAGGTACCGACATACTGCCTATGAGAGAGATGGAGGACAAGAAGAATCACCTATAAAAGACGTAGTAGGTGCATTCTGCTAATTCCTAGGACTTTTAACACAGGCTGTGAGGTACTCAGTCATGTTTCCATAAGGAAAATGCTACATGAAAAGATAGATATGCTAGCAAATAATATATGGTTCAGAACAGGGATTTTCCTCTTGAAGGATGTCAGGCTCCTCAGTTGGCCCAGTGTGGTGAATGAGGAGAGCAACAATATCCTTCCTTCAATGGGGGCTGTGATTCAGTTCCTCCCAAACTGGTTCTTTGAGATCTTTCTGAAGCAACAACCCTGCTGGAGAAGCTAAGCCCATCTAACTCTGATCTCACTGTAAGGAACCATGAGCCCAGTTCCTGAGGAAGTGGAGAGGGTGACACAGCTGAGGACAGAAGGAGCTGTGGAGGAGGGAGGAAGGTGGACACATCCCCAGCTTTCAATCTAGCAGTGGTTTGCCATTAGGTCAGTACCTATGGGTCTATGACAGCTGTCAGGAGCTTGGGAAAAACATTCAAAAGTGGACTTCATCCTGTGCCTAATAAGTAAACCTTGGCAGGCAGATATGTGCAGGTAGACCAGCACTTTTTTTTTTTTTATAGGACATGACCTTATTTTCAAAAACTATAACCAAATTTCACAAAATACTCTATCAAAATTATATAAAGAGACCTCTAATATCATGAATGCCAACTTGAAACTCAGAAGTAATATCTGTGCTTCCTTACTACAGAGTGTGCTTATTTTTTTCCAGGAAGTTGGTGCTGAGAATAAGTTTCTTGCACAGAAAGTGATTCAGAGTCCAAATGGTATGGATCAGAAATGGTAGCTAGTGTCTAACCCAATCAAATTTTTTGCTAAATACTCTCCCAGTTTCTCTTTTCCCATGCTCCCTTTCTCTGATGAACTATTTCTTCCCATTAAACACAACATACTTAGGCTGGCAAAATCTCTTGAATCACTATTTTGTATTTATGAAAGGAGAAGCTGTGATGAGTGGAGTGAAAAGTCAGGACTTTCAGGTGTCCCAAAGGACATTCCTAGGACATCACCTAGAAAGCCATGAGAAACTGGGCACAACCTAGCACCAGCACCATTGTAGCTCCTGAAGACTTCCCTTCAAGTCCATCTTTCACTCGTGATAGCCATTGGATCCCTGGATCAGCTCCATGTGGTTTTGCCTTCCCTTAGATCCAATATGGTTTGGAAACAGAGGATTTGGGGCATTTGGAAGCAAGGGGGTCTAATCTGCTCTCCTGGAATGTGCCGTGAAAGGCACTAGAAACATAGATGCACACCTCGGAGTGATGAAAAACTACTTTAAAGATAGGGCTGCAGAAGATTAGCGCTATGAGTCTTGTATAGGAGCAAACTACACTACTGTCAGCCTCAGCTCTTTCAGAGCATTCCCATCTACCATCCGCTTGCTTTACATAATGTGACTCCATCACAATTCCTAGAAACTGGCAGATAATCCCTTCTAAATTATAAACCTCCCACATATTCTCTACTGCTCTTTCCTTCTTCCTTTCCTTCTTCCCTTCTTCCTTTCCTTCTTTCTTCCCTTCTTCCTTCCTTCCCTTCTTCCTTCCTTCCCTCCTTCCTTCCTTCCTTCCCTCCTTCCTTCCTTCCCTCCTTCCTTCCTCTCTTCCTTTCTTCCTTCCTTTCTTCCTTTCTTCCTTTCCTCCTTTCCTCCTTTCTTCCTTTCTTCCTTTCCTCCTTTCTTTCTTCCTTCCTTCCTTTCTTCCTTCCTTCCTTTCTTCCTTCCTTCCTTTCTTCCTTCCTTTCTTCCTTCCTTCCTTTCTTCCTTCCTTTCTTCCTTCCTTTCTTCCTTCCTTTCTTCCTTCCTTTCTTCCTTCCTTCCTTTCTTCCTTCCTTTCTTCCTTCCTTTCTTCCTTCCTTTCTTTCTTCCTTCCTTTCTTCCTTCCTTTCTTCCTTCCTTTCTTCCTTCCTTTCTTCCTTCCTTTCTTCCTTCCTTTC
>JAAGNO010026776.1:7481-18451 GCA_033439905.1 Ceryle rudis | reverse complement strand
TCCTTCCTTCCTTTCTTCCTTCCTTTCTTCCTTCCTTCCTTTCTTCCTTCCTTTCTTCCTTCCTTTCTTCCTTCCTTCCTTTCTTCCTTCCTTTCTTCCTTTCTTTTTCCAGTTTCATTCCTATGTCAGAAAGCTCATAATTTACAGAAGGGGTTTTCAAATTGCTCAGAAAATTGAAGATGATTAATAGAAGTGTGGTTCAATGGAACAGGGCCAAAAGACTATCACCCCCACTGTCCTGTCTCTTGCAGTGACAAATAGGGCAAGAGGGGCCTAAATGTGCTGGCTGCAACAGCTCATAGCCCTGAAGCTCCTTCCCTGTCTCCTCTTCCTTCACCTGGACCATAAGCTGGAGAAAGCTGACACCACCTCCCAAACTTCCACCACCACCTGTTAAGGGCAAAGATCTCATATGGTCAGTGCTGCACCCTGTAGCCATGCAGGGCTTTGCCTGGTCACAGACTGATCCTCAAACAATCTGGAGAGTTTGCCCACTCACTGCTCCTCCTCCCTTCTGCATCTCCTACGCAGAAGAAGCAGGGTGCTGGAAGCTGAAAAGTGCAGAACACCCCCTCCAGCCCTGCCTTTGCTGCTCCACTGCCCCTCTGCTGCCATTCACCTCCCTTCTCTCTGCAGCTGAATCTTCACAGGCCTTCTGCCATGCTGCCCCTAAAATCCCTAGGTATTCACCAGCTGACCTAGCTCAGATCTCACAGCTCTCTGGGGTGAGTGCTCTGGAAGCAGGATGCCATCCCTTATGTGCAAGAGGGCCATGACAGCCTCTGGTCAAAGAGGGAGGACCACTGAAACCTGAGGAACCTGCACCCAGAGTTTCTCTCCGACACAGATGACAAACAAACAAACATCTTGCTGCAACCTGATTCTGTGCTGAGGAACATGATCTATCTAGAAAAGACCAGGACAGAGTGATATTTCATGTTCAGATGCCAATGATCCATCTACTACACGGGTGGTTCAGCTTGGAGCAACATGCTATGTGCCTTCTCGACCACCTCTACAGGCTCCAACAAAGCTAGCAACTTTTCACCATCAAACTGAGATGTTTTATCATACAGTCTCCAAACTGTCAGGATTTCCTCGCATCCTGGGAGATCTTTGAAGCCTCCAGGTCTCCATGGTCAGAAATGCCAGGTAGAACCATACTGCTTGCCCAGCTCACAGAATGCCCTTCCCACTCTGTCCCTTCTGTTCCAGGTCTGCTAAATCACAGTCTTTCAATGCCCTTAAATCCTGCAGTCCTTTCTGTTCTTGGCTAGGTTTACAAGCCTTTGCCAGATGCCCACTCACACTGCTCTATACAACCACATGATATCCAGAGAGACCACCTGTGCATCACACATCAACACCTTTATGAATTCTTGCCCTCTCGCTCCACTGTCTCTCATCCTACACAGACACAAAGTGCTAAGATCTCTCCTTATCTGGAAAAAGCAAGGAGCATCAGTGGGCCAGAATGTACTCAGAGCTAATTCTGTGTCCCTGGGAAATTTGGCAGTCAGGGACTGTAGGTCCTTTTTCCCAATGCCTGGCCCTGCCACATCTTGCAGGCTGCCACACATCAGCATCTGGCAGCTACTTGGGTGTCCCAAGGGAGAAGAGGGTGCAGCTGAGGTGCTCTGAGAAGTGTCCCCTTCTGGTTCCCTATTTTTAACCCACTGACTCTCTCATATATCTCCCTTTATAATTTTTGCCACTTGTGATCACTTAGGTTTTTTCCTCTCCAGCATCTCCTCTTCATCTCTCCTCCTTCTGTGGTTTTGGGGAGTTTTTTCATTTTTAGCCTCTGTTAGGGATGGGCTGCCTCCCATACCTAAAGGGGAAAAAAAACATGGGGGCAGTGGCCAAAAGAGATAAATCTGGAGGAGTACAAAACAAGGAAAAATACAGCAATGTTTTCCTGGTACACTTTCCCAACCACCACACTCTCCTAGCCTCCAGCAACTTGCAGGTCAGGGATGTAAGCACTTTCTTCAGAAACACTGTTCATCAGAACTCTCCTCCTTTAGTAATCCACAGTGGAACATGTTGTATTACCTCCCCCGAATAAATGAATTCTAAAGGTTATGTCTGGCTATGGTAAACATTATTGGGTGACTAAGGCATGCTGCACCATGCCCATAAATGAGAGAGACCCATGATGTCCTTGGAGAGAGAACAGAACTTTTATAAAGCCATGGAGGTTCTTGTAACAAGCTTCATTACAAATGCAGATCGTCTGCCCATAAACCAAAAGTCAGTTCCTGCCAATTTCCTTGTATGCTTCTAGTTCCTGGTACCTTGTGAACTAGGGCTGGGTTTCCTTTCAGTAATGAAATGGAAAATGAAAGAGCATGAAGGGGCAGCAATGGCATGCTCTAACAGAGAGATACATATAAAGAGTAAAATTCTCACCTTCTTGAAGTTAGCAGGATGTTAAGACTGACTTCATGGGGCCAGAGTTTCTTCACTCTGATCTGCAGGAGCTGGCAGACAATCTTAGCAGTCTTTGGAAAGTGCTGCTGTGCTTGTTATTTGTAGTATTTTCAGCAATTTTAATGACATTAAGCCCTAGGGGGTGTGAAGCCCCAGGAAACAGGAGGATGCAGACAGCCTGAGTGATAATAACATGAGCTCTGCTAACTCTCCTCACTCGAATCAATATCCTCAGCTGCTCCATGCAGAGCTGCAATGAAAGGAACAACACAAAGCTACCACTGGGACCCTGAAAGTTTTTGAGGGAAAACATGCAGAGATCAGCCACACAAAATGGTAAATGGTATGACCAGGCCTTTTTTTTTTTGTTTGTTTGTTTTTCCCCTACCTTGGGAAGTGGTGAAAATTCATCACTGCACTTCCACTCACTCTCTGGATCAGTTGTATGGCAATTTATCATATTTACATTTTTACTATTTCCATAATATCTACCCTAATCAGAGCTTGTTAAAGAATTGCGGGCAAACTGTATGCAGGTGCCTAACTTCACCATAAATATTTACAGCAGCATTGACACTTAAAAGACTTTTCACATGTGGCTTTTTTAGGCAGTAATTTATGTGTGTTTTAACACTTCTGATGCATTAGAGCACACAGGTGAAATTTCTCTTTAAAAGTGCAAACAATGACATCAAGTATTGCCTAATAGCTAGAACATGCTTCATGTAATACTCATGCTGGTTTGGGATCTAATCCTTCAAGTATTCTATGCCTGGCTCTAATAATGTCTTCTTTAGATTGCTATAGCCTAACACATGGGCTGATTTCTTTTTACAGTCTATTTAAAAAAAAAAAAAAAAAAGTCCTCCCACCTCTCCCACTTCATTCATTGGCAAAAGACCCAACTGAACCAAATTGCAAAGGAAGCAAGAGGAAATCTGCAAGAACTTATAAAACTGCTCTAATCTTTTTAAAAAATAGTTTCTAAAAATGCATGCAGCATTTGTTGTGTGAATAGAGCTTTGTGAAGGGGTCCCTTTATTATTTAAATTCAAGTAAGAGTTTAACAAAAACACTTCTGAAGTTTAAAGAAGTGAAGCTGGTGATGACAGAGATTAATGTTCAGTTTCAAGGAATCCACTTATTAATTTTGTCAGGCTGAAAACAACGGTTAACAGTTTCCAAAATAGCTGAACAATGTCAGCAAACATTTGCTTCGACTGAACAGAGACCCTCCCTTGCCCTAAGATCAGCTCCAGGACATTTTCAGAAAGGCTTTCTTTATCTCTTGACAGTGTGAAAAAAACTTTACCTGCAAATTGACTTGTGTGTAGAAGGAAGCTATCATTCATGCTAATGGAGCCCATCAGCTTGCTTTCACTGTACCATGATACCCTGGAGCAAAAAACGTGAAGTCTGGTAAGCACCGGGCTTAGCAATAGGATTTAACAACTCTAAAATGCCTACCTTCATCTCTACACATATTGTCCACCATTATCCCAAACATTTCTCTCTGTTTCTGTGACAGCTGGTCAATGTAAACCAGCTCTTAATAGATTTTGTGTTGATTTTTATACTCTTGGAGCTCTTTCCTTAAAATAAACCTTACAAATTAAAAAAAAAAAAAAAAAGAAAAAAAAAAAGAAAAAAAGAAAAAAGAAAACAACAAAGGCAGAAGGAGACACAGGAAAGCTGCAGCAGAAAACAGAGCAGAAAATTGTTTATAAAGCACCCAGTAATTTCGTAATGTTGGTGAGACCACAGCTCCTGTGAAAATATTGCTTTTATAAAATGGGAAGACTTGAGAAGGGTTAAACCCAGACCACAAAGCCAGAGAACAAAAGCATAAAGGAGCTGGTCCCAGCTGCCCTTGATAGAAGGGCTTTGACTGGGACACTTAGGTGGGTTAAGATGCACCAAATGTGTCCAAGTGATGGGCAACAACTTTGTTAGAGATAATTTACCAGTTAATAGTATCATAATGCTAACATGCAAACAAGTGCTCAGCGGGGGGGAAGAAATGGCTCTAAGCTAAGTCAAATGGGGAACTTCAGACTACTCCCACCCTGGCCTCCTGACACCTGGGGCCATGCCAGCCATAGGATCTGACACACCCCTTCTCAGGCAAAATAAGAAGGTTTGAGACAAAGGGCTCATTGACAAGCCCTACATCTCAGGTCTCATCTTTTGCTCATAAAAGCTGGTGGTAACCCTCCAGACCTGGTCCCATTGGCCTCTACCCTTCCCTGGACCCTGTCCAAAACTGTGAAAGCACTACTCACCTCATAATCCAATCAACACTACATACTACTAGGCAAAAGTTAAAAGAAAATAAGTTGTCCTTGGTGATGGGAAAGGAAAAAAACCCTTGAGGATGGGATTGAAGCCAGAAGAGAAGCAGCAAGATTAAACAGAACAAGGGTAGGGCAGAACAGCACAGCAGTCCTCCCAGATAGCACCAAGCAGATACCCTTCACTTCAGGTGAGACAACAATTTTTACATCCCTCCACTGTGGATAGATGGTAAAATGAGACTGATCAGGAGAAGTGAAATAAAATAGTGAAATACAACAGGAGATGGAAGTAAACCATCCTGAGAGAATCATTTTATGAACAACTGCAGTGAAGTGTAATGGTCAGAGTCTTCGGAGCCCATGAGGCCAGCCAGGACTGTGTCCTGCTTTATGGAGACATCCTCAGAGTCAGCCCAACCACCACTGCCCAAACAGAACATCTAGGAACCTGGAAGAGCCACAGAGAGGGCTGGAAGTTCCCCTTTCCTAACTGAGATGAGCTGAGTTTGTTTTCAGAGGATAAAAATGACTGATGTAAAGAAAGACTCTTTCTCTGGAGGTATCTTAACAAGTCCCAAAGTTAAAAGGCAATGTTTGTAGACAAGTAAAAGAGCATGAATCAACTCTTTCAGTAAACAAAAAAGGTATCTTGCACCAGGCAACTGCTAAGACCTTTTTGTTTCTTGCAGCAAAGCAACAGTGCATCTTTAAAAGCCCTTTAACACAAAGTGCTGAGACAGATTGCAGCTAGGTGGTGGTGAAAATAATGTGGCTGAACCACCGAGGTGGCACAGATAGAAGAAGTAAGTATACCTTTGCATGTTTGGTGAGTTGTTGGAAAAAAAAGGAAGCATCATTTCTAGAGATGGGACAAAGGCGGATTTCTTTCATGACAACAGAAAAATGTCAGTTGTGCAAATCTTCATAGAGAAGAAAAAGTGCCTAGCACAATCTTGTGCGTGTTTGGTTCAGACAAAACACTACAACAGATTTAGGTGACTTCCTGGATAAGCACAGGTGGGTGGGTACCTAGGAAGAACTGCCAAGGCATCGCAGCATCATCCACTGCTGCCTGGCCCGTGACAGGGCATTTTAATAAAAGAACCATGTTCTGTTTTTCTTCCATGGGCACAAACACTCCAGAAACATCTCTCTCAAATGAAAGTTAAACAGAATTCTGTCAGAGTGAAAACAGAAATAATAAGATTTCCAAGGTGCTTTGATACTGAAAGATTGAAAAGTTGGGAGAGAGATTTCTGGAGATTTTCTTCACCTCGGTACTTTGTAACAACCAACGTTTCAAACTAAACTTCTAGATTTTTTGTAATGCAATACTGGGCCATCAATTATCATTTAGATAACTCGGTTAATTCTTATGTCTATTTAACCTTGAGAGGAGAGTCATAATCCAGGAGACTCTGCATCTGCTACAGGCATCTACATTTGTTATTCATTGCACTTCTCTGGGATAGCTCTGCTGACCTGCAATACTTCTTACCCAAGAAAACCTAGTCCTACTTCTCAGCTACGAGCACAGATCTGAGATCCCCTCCAACTCCCTCACTAAATGCAAGCCACAGTTTTCCAGATGTGGAGGCACTGTTTGTTGTCCACACAGGGCACGCGTGAAATGCACTTTCAGCACTCTATCCCAGGCCCTCTTTGGCGAGTCCCACTGCACTATTTTGTACAGGAATTCACCTGCAAGTCAATTCAGTCTGGTCTTACAAAGTCTTTTTCACTAATGTTCAGTCCTCCCCCTGGCCACAGCCAGCACTTCGGTTCTCCATCAGGCAGTCTTGGACTCTTGGTCTGCTGCCCATCTCCCAGTGGTATGGCACCAAAGGGCTCTGAGGATAGATAGGAGTTTCAAAGTCAGATTCATAGTGCTTGATAAAGACTACAGAAGTCCTACCAGAAAGAAGTCTTTCAAAAATTACTTCTTTCCATTCTGTCATACCATAAAAGTACATTACAAACCATAGATTGTCTGGACTTACAAATTAATTCCCAATGTTTAATCTATCCGAATTTCTTTCTTGTGGTTTTTTACTTCAATGTAATCCTTCATTAAACATTTTTCAGCCATTAGCTCAGGACTATACATTTTTCATTATTAAACTGCCTTGTGTTTTCATTACATCTGCATGTCAAATTTTACTTAGTGATATATCAGTGGGATCACCTCTCTTATTACCATACTGGAATTCCTCTTCTGAGAGAAATACAGTAATTTCATATGAAAAGAGGCTCCTCAAAGCTCAAAGACCATGAAGCACATTGACAAAACAGCTACTCAGATTATTGTTGTTGGACCCATGACAATTTGTATGAACTGAAGTAATATCAAAGTAATATAACTTACCAGAAGGGAACCAAACTAAAAATGATCTCTTTGGGGCAAGGTGTTATGGCCAGCTGGAGGAAACACCCACCCCATAGAAGAGTTGCCTAAATAGACAAGACAGACAAAAGGTGTGAGAAAATAAGTTTTGTTGCCCCATATTTCAAACTGGAACTTGAGTCATAGGGTGAGTAAGTGATCTGCAGAAGGTCACACAGGAAATCTGTGTCACAGTTGGTTATTAAACCCAGATTTCCTGATCTGCCACTGAATCTCATAATTACAAGACCATCCTTCCTGTCCCTTCCAACTCGATCCATAAAGTACCTCAACAGTTGAGTAATGCTTTATGGGAAGAAAAAGCCTCTGTGCATCCTGCAGCATGATTTTTGTTGACTCTCATTGAGTTCAAATCCATGGCCCTAGAGCTTGGCTGAGAAACTACATTTCCTCATCTCCATCAGGCTGCTGCTTACCCTCATGCTTGTGCCCTCTGACCCAGTTTGTGCCTTGGTGCCTGGCCTGCTCTGCTCCCTCACAGCCTCCCCAGCTCTTTGGCCACAGCTCCTCTCACATTTCTCCATGCGAGCATCTGAACCAACCATGCCACTGCCTTCTGATTTGGTGGGGTTTCCTCACTTTGTTGGTTGTGGGACTGGAGACAGGAGGCCCGGGAGATCTTCAGACCTGATACTGTGGTGCATTTAGTGAAACAAATGAAATGGGGTCAGAGTACACACAGGCTAGTTAAATTTTATCCCTCATACTTCAATAAAAAGGGGGAAAAAGACTAAAGATGGCCATGTCACACTGGGGGAGAACGTACCAAGAAGATTTCTACCAGCAGGGGGAGGAGAAATGGGGCTCAGGGAATATAAAATTTCATGGAGAATTAGGCAGCTTCCAGAAACCAGAAGACAAAGGAAATTGGGCTGGAACTCCTGTGAATAAGAGAAGAAAAAGAGGTGTGAGGATGTGAAGTGGAAATAAATCAGCCTACCTAGGAAAAGGAGCAACTGAAAGCCAACAGCAAATTTCTGAAATACCAAATTTAACAGGAAGATAATTATACAATATCACAGATTGACATAATTTTCTGAAGAAGACTCTTCAGATCTACAGATGAAAAAATAATTCAAGTCCATTCTTAATGGTCTTCTGAAAGGTTTAAAATCTGTTCTGGGAAGTGTTAAAGAAGTAGGTAATGGAAATAAAGAGAAGATACAGACAGACAGCCGTCCTATGGAAGAAGCAGCAAACTCATTTTCAAGTTTAAAAAAACAGAGCCATATGGCTGGATGGTAATGCAAGGCTGAACCCTATTTAATATCAGCATTAACACTATAGAAGCTGTTGCTATAGTAGTGACATCTGGAAGAAACCTTCAAATAGATTATTCTCTAACCTGGATGAAGGATTCTGCCAGTCTGTCTGTCAAAGAAAGCCTTCAGAGCAAATCAATAACAAAGATCTCGTTACCTGAATGCAATGTAATTTAGTGGCTAATCAGTTTGACAACATTAGGAATATAAGGAGAGAAGAAAAGAAGAATGGAAACCAGGAGATGTAATTAACAGCTAGGAAGGTGGAAATGACTCCAGGAACACAAGGAGTATCATCAAACTTTTATACGCCACTATCCATTGAACTTGATAAGTAAAATCACATCTTCACTCTAAACTGTTCCCAGCCTAACTGATACTTACTGTTCATAGACTCCACTTAAAAATCAATAACATTACCAGTGGATAGTATTATTAGTTATGATAAGAGCTGCATGCATGAAATACTTCTAATTGCCAGAGCAGCAATAGACACAACATTCCGTCTTTGTTTAATGTTGGTTTGAATACCTGTTTTTCTTTGGCCAAGTGAGAAGTTTCCCCTTGCCTAATTAAAATGTCTGATGAGCACAGACATTTGGCATCCTCTGGAAATTCAGTTCCTCCTTGTAGCTGGTCTCTCTGGATGACAATATGTGAAATTGTTGCTTGAAAGAGGGGGTTTGTTGCTTTATATTATACTTACACAAAACTATTTGGGGCCTGATTTACTTCTCCTGACTCTGGAGAGATCAACTGAAGATGACAGCAACAATTCTCAGCATTTCTTGCACCTTATATAGTCACTGAAATCATAAAAGAGCATAAGAAAATTAACAGTGCCATTTCCATTCACTTGCACGATGTACAAAACAACTGCACGCCAAACACTCATGTGAAATCATAATCATGACCATATGTTTTTGGAAGAAAACAAGACTGTATGTGGAGATACAGCATTTAACTCTAGACTTATCATTGAAAAAATCTTGGAAATAGCACTTGACATTTTTCACACTTGTTTTCAAAAATTACTGTTCTTTACATCCTTTAATGTAATTTACCAAGTTCTTTCCTGCAGGAAACGAAAATATTTATTGTGGAATAGACCTTGACATTCTTCAGAGGTCTTGCCCCAATCCCTTCAGAGTCAGTATGGATGAATAGCTGGTTCAACCCTGTATGTCCTCATTCAGTGCAGCAGATCTTACAGGGGGCAAAGGAATGACACAGTTACTAACTTGCAGCCTACGAGCTTCCAAAGGGATCAAGAGAATCCTGCTTCTCAAGGACAGGCGTGGGCCCACACTTCTTAAGCTATATGTATTTACCACATGAAGGCAACAGAAATTTTGTCACAGAGTCCAGTGGGAGTAGGTCCTTGCAGAGTTCCCTAGTGTCATGTAATGTGCCACCTGCAGATGTCTCAGTGTTTTTATTGTTCATGCTGTCCTGGTTGTTCACAGACATATGCGAGTGGGAGCTAGATGTACTCTTCATATCACTAACATTAAATAGCAATATTATCTAGATGTTAACACAAAATGTGCTATTTTCAGTATTCCGTAATCCTCACACAAACAGTAATTCTGGACTTTCTTGTTCATGAAATGAATACATAAGGGTGATTAAAATTATTTAATACCCGAACTCATAGAGCCTAAGCAGGAGCAGCTGTAAAGAGGAAGGAAAAGTAGATAGAGGACTAGGAAAAAAAATAGAGATTTTGTTCCAGTTCTGAGAAAGTGGTTTAGAAGTCCCAGGATGGCTGTTCATGTAGTTCTTATTCTGGCAAAACTGCCACTGACTTTAATTGCAGTTCGCTCAGTTGGATCAGCCTGCTAATCAACTAAGCACTTTTCATTTCATGGCAATAAGAAGGTGTGCTGAAAATGCCATCATATCTCTAACCATCTTCAAAGCCTAGAATGTCTTCACACCATTTCATGGGTTTCCCCTTTCCAGTACTAAAAAAGGATGCTATAAAAGTCATGATTTAAATGATATATTGCAATTTTATGGACTTGGAAGCTAATTTTGCTTAGAAGCGTTTTTATGGACTTTGGAAGCTGAGAGTGGGGGGAAGCAGAGCTCCTAAGATCAAAAACTTTCCTTCTGTAGAAAAAAGTTTCAGGGGACCAGTTTCTGCCTCCTCTGGATAGCACTCAGTTGCTTCTTGAGTCTCCAATATTGAAAGGTTTTTGCTGAAAAATACACGTAAAGAGGGAATTCGTTTATCTGCCTTGCAAACAAAAGAGATTATTTTCAGTTTCTGTTATGAGATTGAGAAGGGGGGGCTGTCTTTCCAGGGAAAAGCTGTAAGACGTTTTCCTTAATTAGTTTAATTACAAAATGTACTAAGACTATTAGATAAACATTAGGCTGTTTTCAGGTTCAAAACAGGCAGATGTTAGCAGGATTAAATCAAAATACTTTATACGCCTTTGAAGATTTAATTTTTTTTTTTTACTCAAAGACCTCAGCTCTTTTTTCTTTTTTTCTTTCTTTTTTTTTTTTTTTTTTTTTTGGCTCTGTAACAGCTGATATTTTTAAATTTTTTTTTTAATTTTTTTTTAA
>JAAGNO010026774.1:12655-34512 GCA_033439905.1 Ceryle rudis | reverse complement strand
CGGCGTCGGGGGAACGGCTCCGCCCGGGGCCCGCCAGTGACGCCAGAGGGAGGGCTGAGCGCTGCGCCCGGCCTTGGGCCTTGTAGGCCGCTGTCGGCGTGACTCGGCCGGGCCGGGCCAGCCCCTCGCGCGCTCAAGATGTCGGCGCAGGCCCAGATGCGCGCCATGCTGGACCAGCTCATGGGCACGTCCCGGGACGGTAAGTGTCCCCCGGCTGGGGTGGGGGAGGGGAGGAGGGGGCGGAGCCGCCGAAGCCCCCGAGGTCACGGCGGTACCGGGCGGTCACCGTTCAGCGTGATTGGTAGGCCTGGGGCCCGCTCCCTGACCGCCGCCCCCCCCCCCCTCCGCCGCGGGGTTGGGCCTGCCGAGGCTGTAGGTCAGCGGTGGGCTGGGGGCCTTCGGCTTTGCCGGCTCTGGGGAGCCGGGCGCCGAGTCGCCTTGCGGAGCTGCCAGCGCCAGCCATTCTGAGGGCGGCGGGAGACCGTGCTGCCGTTTCAGCTGCTACTTAAGATCCGCTCCCCGCAGCGCCGGGGGCGCGCAGCGGAACTGCGCCGCTAAAGGCGCGCCCCTGGAGCCTTCCCGCGCGACTCTGAGGGAAACAGCAGCTCGCCAGATTCAGATGGTGACGGGCAACAAAACAAAAAATCCCCCCAGGCCAACAGCCACTTTAGTAAAGCTCGGTATCTTTTTCTGTGTGCGTTACAGTTTTATCTAAAGCCCGACCCAAACTGTTATTTCGGTCAGCAGGTGGGTATGGCTGTTGCTTTCTGAAAGAGAGTGTATTTACCTCCAGGGGATGGACTCTTTTAAAAACGAGTAAGGCCCGAAGAGCTAACTAAAAGCTTAACATCTAGAGGCAGTAATCCCAAGAGGCAGATGCTAGATCTACAGTCAGGTTTCACATCACTCTGCGGTCACATAGTGAACTGAAGATTATCACTGTGTAAAGCTCAGAAATTTTGTCGTTGTGCATGGCAGTCAATGTGAAAGTTTGAACTGGCAGCCAGTCATAAATCCAGATAGTTTGGGGGCTGATAGAAAAGAGCACTTCATGTCATGTAATATCTTACTTGTAAACAAGAGAATGCTGCACCCGAGGGTAGACAGCAATTAGAGATTATTTAAATGTTGTGCATGTTGTACTCTTGCAGATGTGTTAAATGTTTGTTTGAAGCTTCATGCTGAATTAATGGTTAACTGTTTTCCCATGCACTGAGTAAGATATATGAACTGGGATGTGCCTTGTATGTGCCAGTCATCTGTTGGCACTGGGGTAATGTGATCTGGCAGGGTTTTTTTTGTGTAATTTAAATAAATGTAAGTAGTTTTCACATACCCAGTATATCATGAATGTTGGCTGCAAAGTGCTTACCGTTGTTTTAAACAGGGGTGTGATATTCTCACTGGAAAATTACAGTTCTGCAGAGATTGCCTTCCAGAGCAAGGCTGGTTAGTGAGTAGTCATCGTGCAGGATCTGATTTAGGGTGTTTTTGTCTTGCCCCAGAACATTTTCAAATACTTCCTCTTGTGGGTGTACATATCTAAGTGTTTGGCAAAGTAACATTGTGCTTATGAAACTCAAGTCTTTCCAGTGTGTATCATTGGCACCTAGATCACTGTCTTAAGAGCTAACTAAGACTACTCAAGAAGGCTTAAAGAGAAGGCAGTGGTTTAGTTTGTTAATGTATTTTCTACTAGGTGGTGGAAGAACAATGTGATTTACCTGTGACAACTGCTTAAAAATGCTTAAAGTGACTAAGTTCTGAACGAGGAAAAGCATTTTCAGGTTAGATTTCCTTTAGTTTTGTGAGCAAGCAGTTATTTTATTGATAATTTTATTGCCCCCTTCCACCCACCTGTCATTCCTAAAGGGCATGTGCTGAGCTCTTTGGAAGTGAACTGTCTAGAGAGGAAGCATTTAAACAAAATTAGCGGGATGGGGAAGGGTAAGGAGAAAAGACTGCAAAACTGTCTTCCATCATTGGATTAAGTGTGGAATTGGGGATTTCAGTGTAACAGTATTCCTTTTTTTTTTTTTTTTTAATTAGAAGATCCAGTGGAGCATTATTTAAACAATGTACATAGGAACTGAAAATCATATTTTTTTCTGCAGAGCTGGTACTTACTAAGTTCAAGGCTAGGCTCAAGGTCATTGAAATATTGCTAACCTTGAGAGTAGTAGGGTTTGGTGTCAGTTTTTTTATGTTCCTGTCACCTTTGACAGATGCTCTGAGTAATATGCAGATTGCAGCTTTTCATTAGAATGTAGTCATTTTTTCACTTCTTAATAGATCATAGCTCTCATTTCACCACTTGACCCCATTGCCTTTGATTTTGCTCTGCCTGGCAACACATCAGTTTAAAATGTTTCTAAAAAAATAAATATTTCTTGGATGATATTTGTGGTTTATGTTATTCAAAATTACCGAAGTGCTTTTTAATTTACTGATTAACAGAATTTTATACTTCAAGCAAAAAAACCCCCAAACTGTGTAGTTCTGGGTCAGTTGTGGGGGGTTTGGTGGTTTTCAGTTCGTTAGTTTTCCTGGTTGATTGGTTGGTTTGTTTGTTGGGGCTTGTTTTGTTTCATTTTTTGTTTGTATGTGGGGTGGTTTGGTTTTGTTTGGGGTTTTTGGAGGAGTGTAGAATGCGCAAGTATAAAATTCTTACCTGTATTGGAAAAAGCAGATCAAATATTTGATCTCCTCAGTGGGAATAGAAGCGATTCAAGGGTGAATTCAAAGCCGATGGTGGTTCCTGAATATGTAGTCTATATTTTTCAGAGTTTGTAGTATCATTTGTAGAGAACAGGAATTTGCTCTGAAAATGGTTTTGAAAATTCCACAGTGAGATGCTCAGACATGGTTCTAGGAGATGAGCTGTAAGCTGTAATTTGTAGGAGCTTCTGCACACTAATTATAACTGGTGTCCCGGGGGGCCAGAGTGGAGAAGCTCAGAGGACATAGTTACTAAGTGTTTTTATGGATTTTCAGTTAAGCTTTAAGAACACCTAGAAAGCACAGTTCTGTATTGGTCAAATTGATTTAAAAAATAGCCAGTGGGCCCTAAGAATATTTATGAAAAAGACATTGTTTAGTAGGAAGCCTTCTTAGTTTAAACAAAGTTGACCCATTGCGGCTGTCTAGAACTAGGTATTCAGCTCTGGGCTGATACCTTTGCAGTATCGTTCCCCAGAGGTCTCTGTGTTTGTGGGCAGGGAGAACTGAGAGCTTTGTGACTTTCTTTGGCAACCTGCTTCCTCCCTTGTCTGAATTTTGGCAGTGGGATAGATGCGCTTCTAGTCACGTGGCATCGCTCAACATGTGATGAACTGCTGCCTGGTACCTGCCAGGATGTGAGGTTCAGGCAGCCTCCTGCCAGCTTCCCGGCTCAGTGCCCTGCTGCTCTTGTGCTTGCCTTTACTCATGTGATAGACACCTGACAGAGAAGTGAAACAGAAGGAACTTAGCAGGTGCTCTTCAGGAGTTTCCAGTGAGTTGCAGTTCTTAGTATTCATGTGGGATACATAAAATCAGTTGTATTGTTAATGTCCATAAAATGAATCATTCTGTAAATGGCAGGTTTAAAAAAAAATTAGTGGCTTAGAGTTTGGTGGTGGTAAATAACTGGACTAATTTAATACAGGCATGACCGCAGGTTGGGGAAAAAAAAATCTTCACCAAAGTAAGTCATTCCAAGTACTGACAACCTGACAGACTTAGAGAGGCTTAAATATAAACTACTGAACACATAGCATGGGTTTCCCAAATATTGAGAAATACGGAGTGCTGAAGACCAGGTGGTAATCTTATGTACTTATATACAAATGTTTTCTTTTTACTATTAGCAGTATACTAAAGGACTTTACCCTTTTAACTATTGACATACGTAATATAGTTGAAATAGTTTTATGGGTTATTATTATGGGTTTTTTGATGACCAGAGCTGTGGGAACTTGTCACTCAGAAGTATTAGGAATAAGCTGATAGAAAAGTGTGACTTTTATTTTTCTTTTTAAATACTATTTTTCAGCTGTAAAATGATCAAACTTTTTTTTTTTTTTAAACAGCGTGCCAAGGTAAACCCTGGTTTTGGCATCCCTATTCTTTAGAAAAGAGGAATGATCTTTACAAATAGGATCATAACTTTTTTAAATAAATGAGCCATTTACAAATTGAGTGAAATGTTAACAATTGATATTAGTACCCCAGAAAATTTAATTATTTTTTCAGACTATAGTTGAAATGAGCAAAGATTGCCAAGTTTTCTTTAAAAGGCCTTATTGTACAGATCTCATTTTATCATAAATCACCTTATCTTGCTCAACTGGTTATTTTTTGCCAGGTCAGTTACCTGCTCTGCCTTCCCATCCAAGTGCTAGAGTCAGTGTAAGGAATTGGTTAGAAGCATATGGTGGAGCGGGATCATTGCTTCTGACAGTAGTGCAGACACAGAGCAGATCCAAATGGCCCTAGATCAACACAACATCTTGAAACTGTTAAAACCTGACCATTACAAAGAAATGTGGTGGTGGGTTTGGTTTGAGTTTTTTGTTTGTTTTATATATATATATGACTGCCACTAGATAAAAAATAGATTATAAATATGGAAAAACTAGCAAAGTTAATTAGATTTTTTTTTTAAGAGGCAGTTAAATTTCTATGTACTTCTGAGACTTGCATGTAGTCATGAAAATGTTCTACCAAACATCCTAACAAATTCTGTACTATGCGTCTAGCAGAAAAATCTTTGGAGCCTTTAGATACACAGAAGCCATATGAATGAAGTGCCACTCAGCACCTCTTCTGATTCATCTGCTAGCTTTTTGAGCCGAACTGCTGTGTTTGGAGTCTTTAACTCAGCTGTTATTAGGAAAGCACTTCTCTTGTTCTAGATCATCTTCTTCTGTCATTGAAACTTTAAATATCCTTTTTGCATCTATTCACGTCTTAATAATTTTTCTGTTTTACACTAGACACTTCAGTTATCATTGTTAGTGATTACTAATGTGTGACTTCTCTCAAACAGGGAGGACAGAAGTGACCCCCCTGTGCTTATTGTAGTCATCCTGTGTTTGGTGATGTGCTTTATGTAGTAACAGAGGTGTAATCTAGAATTTTTAACTTTTTTTTTAAGGTTTTGTTTTGTTGTTTTGGGGCTGTTTTTGTTTGCTTGGTTTTGGTTTGGTTTTTGGTTGGTTGTAGTTTGGTTGGGGTTTTTTGTTGGGTTTTTTGTTGTTTTGGGATTGGGGTTTGGTTTTGTTTTGTTTTTTTTTGTTCCCTTATGGGATTATCAAAGAGTTCTTTGTGTATTTAAGAATAGTTAGTGTGCTGATACTGGTGTTTTCAGGGTACATAGAGTTTGGTTTCCACTTTGCTTTACACTTAAGAGGTGGAAGGTGGTACATGCTTTTGAAGTTTCAATGTGGTGTTGTCCATTACTGGAGGACTGCTAGCCATTTGGGGAGCTTCAGGCTGAGAGCCAGGTTAGGAAGCCAAGAGCCTCCTCTGAGAGCCTTTCTTTCAAAGTCAGATCCACATCAAAATAAAGGCCAAAAAGAGTATAGTTTCTGCAGATGTTTCTGCAAAACCTACCCAAAATGTTATATATATATATATATCAGTTATGTATATATATCAGCTCAGAAATACAAAAGTAGTAGCAACACAAACTCCATGAAAAAATTATTTGTTATTCAGGTGATCAGAAGGCTTTAAGAGCAGCAATTGTGTTTAGTGAGTTGTGTGTATTTGCTGGCTTCATTACAAAGTCCTGGTACTTTAGCACTTAGAAATAAGGCGAACAGTGAAGGACTTGTGGAACTTTTCTATTCTGGATTTGAGACACTATGAAATGGCATTTATGCAGAATGGCCGTATTCATACTTCGTAGTAAATCATTCCTGTATTTGTTCCACTTGTAATGCAGTAGCTAAAAACAGTTTTATTATGTTCTGCATTCACAAGCATTAACTCACTCGTAGTGTAAATCATAAGCCATCATGCTTAAAAATGTATTATTTTAAAGGTGTTGTGGTAAAGATGTGTCCAGTGTTATTGACAAGAATGTCAGAATTAACTGCCCGTTCAGTTTGTAGCAGGGACAGGATATTCTGTGACTGCTTAAGCCTCAATTAAATAATGGTGTTGAATACTTGTTATAAAGGGCTTGATCTGAAATTTGACACAGTCTTTAGCCTGATATTCCATGCAGTTAGTAGTTATTTGTGCGTAAAGCTTTCAGAATCCCTTGTCAACATGTTGGGATTCATGCTTCAAAAAATTGAGTGGAAAGCTACGTGGTTTTGGTTGCTGTAGATTAATGCAGGAAGTCAACAGCACAAAAATGAACGCACACATTGTTGTCTTTGCATGGACTTCACCATTAGTTTTCAAATAGAGGTTATGGTTGGATTATAAAAGGTAATTCTCATCAATGCACTAGGACTGTTGTTAGTAGTGTTTAGGATACATCAAAATAGTAAGAAATTGGATCAAATAGATCATCATTACAAGCATGTTATAATGCTAACAATTGTTAATACTTAAGTGTTGATTCTGCTGGTTTGTGATTAAAATATAATGAACAGAATGACACTGTGGAGGCCTGTTAATAGGTTAGACTTGGGAGTTTAAAGTAAATCATATAGCACAAGTACACATTATGTCCTTAATCAACATTATGCATTGATCTTGAGTATCAGTGTTACTTTTGCAGTCAGCATGTTTAATGCAAACTAGAAAACTTGCTTTAGAAAGCTTATATCACTGCTGTCATCTCTTTAATATTTGTGTCTCTAGTGTGCAGTTTCCTTATGGTTACAAAGGATACGGGATGTGCAAAACTAGAAATTTCCTTGATGTTTGTCTTTTTTTCTTGATTGGTTTCATTTCTGTTTCAAAGTTGTCCATTCATCTGGAAAGTAATCTCAAAATGTGGTTTAGGCCAGGTACCTTAAGTAGAACTAAAGCTGCTGCTTCTTGAGGAAAATTTATTTTTTCTGTATCTCCATATAAATTTTATCAATCATTTTATTTGTTGGGGGTTTTATATGGAGAAAATCTAATTTGAAACACAGGGGTGGCTTATAGTAATAGATGTTGACTCCTGTAATGTCCTGGTAAATAACTTTGATTTCTTTAATGAGTATGAGTCCTAAAGATCAAGTACTTGAATACTCTGCTATTCTTCAGAAGCAGGGTTAAATAAGTTTCTATTCTGAGCTAATTTAATTATTTACCTATTAAAATAGAACTTGTAATAAGGCCTGAAATACCAATGGTAGTGTCCCCTTAAGCATTTATAAAGGATACTTCAAAAATTTAGATGACTGCAGGTACTTGGTACCAGTTTGCCTTATTTTCTTCTCACAGAATATAAATTTTTTTAATACTCATAAACTTTGTTTAGCACTCACTTGATTGTTTGACCACACAAGGAGTGTATCAACCTATGTACAGTTGAACAAAGGAGAAGTGGTGTCTTGGTTATCTGACATACAGCTGAAACCCTTGGCTTCAGAACATATCTATTTGTGTTGTTTTAATTATTGGAAGGCATCTGCAAAAGTCTCTTTTGCTGTAGGCTGAATGTCAGGTGTATAGTGGATCCATAGATATTATTCTGCCCTCCCTTCCCAGCAACCCATATAGACTCCAGGTCATCACCTACTCAAAGTGATTCATCTGTAGGTCAGCAGCAGAATGCATCTGCTGTCTTTGCCAAGAGGTCACTACTATTTAGGAGTATTGGAGCTCAGAAAATTCATAAGGAAATAAAAGCATTTTCTTCTGAAGCTATCAGACTCGTGAAAGCTGCCAGAGGGACAAAAAATTCTGTCACTTTTAGGACATAGTATATGACGCTTTTTGATAAACCTTTCCTTCTGAAACAGCAGATTAAAAAGAAATGCAAACATAGGAAACAGCTTTTCACAGGAAGAAAAAGGTAAATATCTGAATATTCTGTGTATGGGAGCTTTTCTGAAAGTCTCTTAAATATTAGACGAAAGGCACAGTGTGGAAAGAATAAATGCTTAGAATGTTAATGTGGAATGTGTTCTTGAGGCTGTCATTCATCAGTTTCTACTACCTTTTTTTTTTTTTTTCCTGTGTTGTCTTATCTCAGTTTGGTAATTGTGATTATCACGCAAGACACTTAGATGAAAAAAGACTGTATTGTAGCCATAGCATTAGTTCCTGGTTGTGGTAGAGGTGTGAAAAAAGTGACGTCTAGATGTTGAGGTAACGTCTGTGAAAATGCAAACTTTACCTAAGAAGTCATGATTCTTTCAGCAATTTTCTGGCCTTGGTAACTCCTGGACTCCCGATAAGTTAGTGCTGTTAGGCTATTAGTATTTTTTAAAATACTTTTCTTGATTTTGTTCATGTGTCTATATAGAAGAATCTTTACGGTCAACATGTATTTCTAGATGCTGTATTAAAATTGCTGGCAGAGTCTATTTTTCTATACAAACTGAACAATCTGGCCCCTTGTTTTATTTATAAAGGTTCAATGTATCTTTGCCTGCCTACATCAATCTGCAAGGGAGTGTCAGAAAGGCCCCGCATTCGCCGAGCCGTGAGTTATCAATAACTTTTCAGATGTGTTAATGAATGTGGAACAAACGCAGTTATGTGTTTAAAAAAATATGGATCCACCTCATAAAAAAGCAAAACAAAAACAAAACAAACAAACAAACAAAAAAAAAAAGGAAAGCAAAACTCTTTACTGCAGTAGCAGGCATGATTATGAAGGGATTGCTCTAAATTTTTAGTGGTGTAAGTATAACTAAGCAGTAAGGTTGCCCTTTAGAAAACCTATTGCTGAACTGCTTTGAAGCTGCCTTTAGCCTGTGGGTTAGAGGTTTTAACTGTTGTATCCCACAGGAAAATTAAGCATGTAGTGTTTTTGGAAAGTTTTGTTTGCTTAACAATCTAAAACTTGGCCCATCTGAAAATGTTATATATTAGCATGCTATGCATAGAACTGATATGTAAAAAATATGATTATATAATAGTAAGAAAGGCTTGACTAATAAGATATGTTGGGTTTTTTTTCCCCTCTGATGTAGTTACCTCAGTAATGAATTTGGCTTCTTGAATTGTTTAATAGATTAAAAATTCTCAGTGTTTCAGATCATGAAGCCATAAAAAAAATCTTTAATAAATATATCTACACTTTTGAAACGATTTGGTGAAATGGAAAAGGCTGCTTTCTGACTCATCGTATGTCTTTTTTTAATCCCAGCAGCCCTCCTTGCTTCAGTAATTCACCAGTAGGTTTTCAACAACTACAGATCTTAACAAGTTACATTTAAAAAAAAAAAAAAAATCCACCCTGAGAGAGATTAAGGTGTTTTATCATGCCTGTGTCTTAATAACAAGAAAGCCATAACTGATCTCTCTCTCTCTCTCTGAATCTCAAATAGTGACAATTAAGTTGTGACTTGAAGGAAAACATACTCCCACCCTTATCTCCAAAATACCAGCTGGTTGTTTTTGTTCTGAAGACTTTAGGTCTTGCTCCAAGATGGGGGTTATTTAAACTTGCAATTGGACCTCAGAGTGTGGGTGGGTTGATGCTTCTGCTGATGCAGGAGCTACAACCTGCCATGATGAAGATAAAATTAAGATGTTCTCAGCCCAACAAATAGCATGTAGAAAAGAAAAAAAAATACAAGGCTTATGATATGGAGATATGCAAACGTCTATAAAAATAATTTTGCATATAGGCTATGTCCATATGTTTGACTGACTTTTTGCAGGTTTGTAAGCATTTAAAATCATTCTTCTGCCAACTTTATGCTACTCCCATCAGAAATAAAAGGGTGCATTGCATCCAAGAACAAAATCGTAAAATGAGTATCAGGTGGGATTCAGTGAAGACTCAATGTGTATCATTTTGTGTTTTTGAGGCTGCTTTTATATGCTAATTGTTGCATAAAAATACATCACTCTTTCATGCAAAACCTGAATAGAACATTATATAACTCATTTAACAAATGCTGTTGTAGCAAAGTGTTTTTAAGCTAATGCTGTCTTTCTGGTTTCAAGTACTTTTTACGCTGCATTTTTGAAGGGGAAGTGTGAGAGGATTTTTAAATAGCATTTTAGAGCATTAAAACACTTATTTGTGTTTTTGATGTTATTTGGCAAAGAAGCATACAGTGTTTTAAGTTCTAGTTTCCGTAGATCCTCACTGTGTGACAGGACAATGTTAATGCTTTGCATGTAACCTGCAGAATTGTCTGGCTTCCACGGATTTCTAACCTGGTATGTGCTCATTTCTATATTGCAGGTGACACGACTCGTCAACGAATCAAATTCAGTGATGACAGAGTGTGCAAGAGCCACCTTCTCAACTGCTGTCCTCATGATGTGCTCTCTGGAACCGTATGTACCCAAATCTTGTGTTTTATTTAGATAAGAATGGAGAAATTGAATTATATTTCTTCTTTGTAGTATATCTTCTCATTTCATAGGCTTCTATCTAGTGCCTTCTGGTAGTTCAGAAGAACTTCTATAAACAACCGGTTTATGCATTATGAATTTAATATTTAGAAGTTTCTGTTCTGTATGACCATTATAACTTACAACTTCAACATTGTAACAAACTAACAAAATAATTTAAATAAAATACATGAATTGCACTATATAGCAAAGTGGTAGGAAAAAAATGAAATATAATGTATGCGTAAAGTACTTTCTTAAAACTTTACATTGTAGTGAGAAAGTATCCTACCCAAATATTTGTATAGGGAAAAGAGGTGCTTTTTCTTCAGAAATAATTTGGTGAAAACAGGTGAAAGTTCAAATAATTAATTACATTTCTAGAAGCTGAGATATATTACCATATAATACCCAGTTAGTGTACCATTTCTACACATTCTGAGGCAACCCAAAAAATCTCCACTTTTGGCCTATTAGTAACACGTTTGACTTGGATTTTTGTGTACTCTATAGCAGAGGTTCCTCTGAGCATAGCAAACAGGGAGCTTACACACATGACAGTCATTTTTTGTCCATGTGCCTGTGCTTTGCCATGTGGTGCCTGCTTAAGGTAGCTTATTCTTTGTGAAAGACAGGTGAGTTACATTGCTTTGATTATCTAACCTACTGTTCCATGGTGTTAACGTAACTGACAGCAGGGAGATGTAGCATGATGATACCCAGTCTCATGTGCCTACCATTCTTAATGCTGCACTTAAGTAGCTTTTCTCATTCACATTGGCACATTTTCTCACCCTGTGGCAGAGGGGGAAATAAGTACCGGAAAACCCATCTTAAGGATTACCTGAGGCATTTTTGCTTCTCTGTGCTGTATAATTCCAAGTGGCTAACTTGGGTGGAGTCTTTGATGAAATACAGAAAAAAATTAAGTTGCAAAATGGAGAGCTGAAATATGTAGACTTGGTAGCTGATGTACATGTCACCTGGTGTCTAAGACACTTCCCAAGTAGCTGTGATTTTAAATTACCATCACATTTCTCATTAATCACAGAGCTTCATATGTGCATGCACACATTGATTTTGTTTGATTTACTAATTTTGTTACTTGTACTGACGGACCAGTAGTTACAGTCTGTCCTTCCCTCCTCTTAAGAGTCCCCACAAAAGCGGACACAACTGTAATTACTACAAAGCATGGGAAGAAGATGCAAAATAAACAGTAGAACTGAACTGGAGAACTTAGCACTTGTCTTAATGAATAAGGCAATGTAATAGAAAAGGCCCACTTGGTTTACTTCTTCTTAAGTCTTGTGACTTGCTAAGTTTGAGGGCTTATTTTTGGTTGTTTCTTTTTTTACCCATCCTTAAAGACACTCTTTCCTTTTCCTTTTGCATTGCAAAGTTGTCATATCACAAATACCATATGTCTTACGTTAATGAGATGGTTGGCATATACTTAAGATAATTCACACTGAGGATAATGCAATCTTGCATATATTTACTTACCTTCAAGTCATTATTTTTTATAAGTGATAACAATGCTTTGTGTATTAATGCATATGTAGTTTAATTTTGAACAGTTCTGTACATGACTGACCAAACAAAATGGGGAAGAAAGGAGAATGTGTTCATCTTCACCCATCTGTTACGTTGTCCAGTGTTTTGGTTATGTGATGAGCAAAATAGCTTATGGTTAGGGGAAGATATGGGACATAACAGTATACTATAAAAACAAAGTCATTGGTCAGAATCCACAAAAAGATTGTGGTCTGATTTCTGGAATGGCTGTCTCTAGCAAGTAAAAAATGTTTATATTTAGAAGTATAAAACTCATCATACAATAATGTGTCTTATGGTGCAGACCAAGCATGTAGGTTGGGCTTGCTCACGCAGTTTCTGAAGTCCGCACTGCATTCTCATCTGTCTCGTACTGCATTCTGCTGCTGCTCCTGAAATGCTAAACTGAACTGCTTGTTCAGTGAATATCAATGTCTCGTTTCTATTTTTCCCTCATAATGTAGTTAGTTATCGTACCACAAAAATGTATTCTGTGATGTAATTCTGAGTCCAGAAAAACGACTAGTTTATCTTTTTGGTGGGAGTAGTAAAAGGGACACATAAGAGACAGGCTTTATCTGACCCAGGTGATGTTCTCCTGTTTACCTAGTTGTGGGTCTGAAGAAATGGACCTACTCTCTTAATAGCGCAGTTTTTAAAAGAGCAAGTATGTCGTGTGACTAAACAGTTATTGTTGATTTGGACAATGACTGTGGAGTTTCCTCCACAGTTTTGATAGAAAATTTTGATGCATCTTCCCATTCAAGGTTTGTAGGTAATCTTCTGTAGTTGGTGGTTTTGTATTTGTTTGTGGTTTTGTTTTGTTTTAAATTCAGATCCAGAATATCATGATTCTGAAAGAGTAAGTTCTCTGGGGACATTTTACAAGGTTAAACAGCTTCATTAACTAGATTATCAGTAAAATATTGGACGTGAATTGATAATTTTTTGTAACGAGGTATGTGCAGTTCTTGCAACCTGCATATTACTGTTTCTCTGCAAAACGCAGACTTCTATGCTGTTGCAATCCACCTGCTCTTTCAGAAACACTCAAGGACAATATTCACAGATAATGCAAGACAAACAAAATTACTCATATGAGTAGCCTTGGTTAATTTAGTTCTCTTCCTTAATAGCCAAATACTCAAAACTCTTCCAAGAAATCAATTTCCCTTGACAGTAAAATCACGTTCCCCAGGCTGCGGTATGTATTGGTAAAAGTTATATGTGTGTGTGTTCTTTTAGAATACCAGAGACTTTCTCTTTGTTATCTAGATTTCTGCTCTTCTCTTGTTAAATTGTGTTCTTATTTTTAAGAGTACAGTATGAAGTCTTCTGTTATTTCTAGATTTCTCCAGAACACTTGCAGTGGGTATTTTCCTCCAATTTCTTTGAGATTTATCTTTTCCTCTTATCTTAACATTAGAAACATTTCAGGAAAAATTAGTCCATAGAATGCAGATTAGTAAAGGCTTGAGTTTAGTAAGCAAATTCCATTGCTTAGGTTGGCAACAATACACAGCTTCCTACTTTATTAAGATTTCTTTTGCACTTCTTTGTCTTGCTTCCTCAGAGTAGTTTGTACTTAACAGTGAAGTTGTCTATAAAGGAACCCTAAAGGAACCCTAAATATTTTACTTAGGAGTGTAGAGCCATAGGAAGCTGTATTTTGAAATTTAGTTATTTCTTCTGGCTCCTGTTGCTAACGAACAGTTCATTCTCTATCAGTTACCATCTTCACTTGTCTGGATAGACTTGTCTAGTTGTCTGCTAATGTGCTTCAGCTGTTACCTACATAAATAAGGAAATTTTGGTTACATCCCTATTTCAGTTTTTTAGGGACATTTTTGTGCTACTAGGTGTCTGGTTTTGTAGACTGTAAAATTCTAAGTCAAGCTGTCAGAGATGTCTCAGTGCCTAGAGATGATTTTGTGTCACTTTTGGGGGAGACATAAGGAAAGCATGGGTTAGGATTTTTTTGTGGTCTGCTGACGCCAGTGGGTACAATGGACCACCTGAAAGACACAGGTGGAATAGGAAGTGTCATCAGCAAAAATGTAAACAAATATAAAATTGTAGCATCCTCTTTCAGTTTATGAAATTCTTTTTCCAAATCTATTGTGCTGTCATTATCTTATTGTTTGAAATGTGTTTTGGAGTTTGTGCAATGCACATAATAAACTAATCGGTAAGATCACAGAAGTGATGTTGTATTCAAAGTTGTAGAACAGTGTCTTTTCAGAACCTGTTTTTGACAGTGCCTCTCACAAAAGCTCTTTTATTTTTAACTTTTTTTCATGTTTTGGTGTGCTGCTTTTCCATAATGATCACTTGGACATTGGTTCACATGCATAAATCAGTGGTTTATGAGTTTGCTCATTTATTTCAAGTTGAGAATTTTATAATGAGATATTATTAAGACTTTGTAAACTCTGGCTACTGAGGCACTGAATAATTTACCACTTAAAAGGTAGCAAATGGTTTGTTCATTTGTTTGGGTTTTTTTTGTCTTAAAGGTTTAACACTCCTACCTTTTTTTTTTTAATCCTTAATAGCTGATGATGATCAGGCTGGGGGTGGAGGTGAGGGGTGGGTGTTCTTTTCCAAACTATAATTCTTGAGTTATTTTTCATCAGCATTAAAAAAGTGATAGTTTATCCATATTTTGAGATGAGGACTGAAGCTACATATGTAGGAGTTGGATGACTCTCCTATAACAATACAAACCTGTTAAGCAACATTGTCTGGATATCAGCTCTGTGCTGTCTTTGGCAGGTTTTACAAGATGCATAAGAATGTGTTTTATCTTTGTATGTTCCTGAATGAATAGCTGAGTTCTAATGAAAATTACAAGGTGTGAAGATTTAAAGCAAGTAACCTTTGGTAAGGTTAAAACTAGTAATGTGCATATTTATAATAACCCACTAGATACCTTTGAAGAGCCTAAGCAGTTCAGCACTTCTGCAGCAATCTGGCTTTCTTATTAGCTTCATTGTGCTTCCCTGTTGAGAAAAAAAAAAAAACAAAAAAAAACAAACACAAATACTGTATGTGGTCTTGAAAACTGTGCTTGAGAAACTCCTTTCTGATCAGTAGATTAATTTTTATTTGTATTTATGTATGTTTGAGGATCATTGCTTCCTGCATTTTGTTTATATAGACCTCAGAGTATGCTGTCAGTGCAGTCCTGCAGTTAAGCATATCTTAAGGTGTTCATGAATTTATTACATTCATCTCTTCAGGACTCCTGCTGACTAAAACCATACTGATTGAGACATAGGTTTAGCAATATACTTTAATACATTATTCACTTTAAGCTTGTTAGCGGTTGGATTCAGCTCCAGATTAAGACATCTAAATATAGGTTTCAGCTGAGGAGATAGGTGTTGAAGCTTGTGCTGGAGTCAGAAGGAATCTAGGCAGTGGAGCCTAGAGAAGGATTCTGTTCATCTGACACTGCGTATACCTCTCAAGTTGGGCTGAACCATTTAGCCTCACTGACTGCACTGGCTAGATCACCTCCTGTTGTGGAAGAGAATTTTGGACAGTTCACACATCTGCGAGTAGGCGTTAGTAAGGTGTTCTAATCTGGAGTTGGTTTCTTTGCCTGTAGTCCCATTGGCTCACTAGAACTATTTCCATGCTTAAAACTTCAGTGTGCCAGTGTGATTATTTGCTGTACTGTTAAAGTAGTCATTCTGCTAGAGGGTATCACCTTTTCAGTGTAGGACTGATTTGATCATGTGTACTGCTTCAGCTTTGCAAATCTAATTAAATCAGACTTGCATAAGATACTTCAATTTGTAGCCTTCAGCCTACTGGTGATGAATTGTAAAGTGCTGCTTTGTCCTGGCAAGTGATCATGTCAGTCACTTGAAATTTATACATAATTTTTTTTCACCAGTGCCAGGAAAGTGAACTGATTGTACCATATTCCAATCTAATGAGTTCAATTTATCTAAGTGAAGGGATTTTTTTTTTTGTTACTCTTCATATGGTTATCTTACTTAAATGTTAATATATATTTAGTCATGCTACAAGAGCAAATACTATGTAAACAGTGGAATATCTTATTTAAAAATAAGAGACTGCTGCTAGTTTTGTCATTTATTGAAAAATTTCTCTCCATTGTCAGCGACATGGCATCGAGTGTACCCTCAGCAAGTTTGCTGACAACACCAAGTAGTGTGGTGCTGTGGACTCGCTTGAGGGAAGGGATGTCATCCAGAAGGACCTTGACAAGCTTGAGAAATGGGCCAGTACAAACTGCATGAGGTTCAACAGGTCAAAGTGCAAGGTCTGGCATCGGGGCTGGGCTAATCTCAGGCACAACTGCAGACTTGAATACAGAGTGGGTTGAGAGGAGCCCTGAAGAGAAGGACTTGGGGGTGTTAATTGACAGGAAGCTCAACACAAGCTGGCAGTGTGCTCATGCGGCTCAGAAGGCCAGCGGTATCCTAGGAAGCATCAAGAGGAGTGGGGCCAGCAGAGCAAGAGAGGTGATTCTCCCCCTTTACTCTGCTCTTGTGAGACCTCACCTTGAATACTGCGTCCAGTTCTGGTGTCCCCACTGTGAGAGGGACATAGATCTGTTGGAACAAGTCCAGAGGAGGGCCACAAAGATGATCCAGGGGCTGGAGCACCTCTGCTACGAGGACAGCCTGAGGGAGCTGGGATTTTTCAGCCTGGAGAAGACTCCGGGGGGACCTTATAACAGCCTTCCAATACCTGAAGGGATCCTACAGGAGGGCTGGAGGGGGACTCTTCACACGATTGTTCAGCAATAGGAGGAGGGAAACGGAGGGAAAATAGATGTAGATTGGATCATAGGAAAAAGTTCTTCAGTTCTCTCAGGTGGTGAGACTCTGGAATTGCACAGAGGTGTTCAAAGCCAGGTTGGATGAGGCCTTAAGCAACCTAGTCTAGTTGAGAGTTCTAAGGTCCCTTCCAGCCTTAAGCTATTCTGTGAATTTTCAGTGGTTGCTAAGGTCTTTAATAACTTAATTTCTGCCTCTTTGTAGGTAATTTTTTTGTTTGGTTGGGGTTTGTTGTTTTTTTTGGTTGTTTTTTTGGGTTTTTTTTGTTGTTGGTTTGGGTTGTTTGTTTGTTTGTTTCAGCTAGTGAAGTTAACCCCATTAGTGGAGTCAGAGGATATAAATCACACTGTCATAGAATGTTTTAGGTTGGAAGAGACCTTAAAGATCATCTATTTCCAACCCAGCTGCCCTGGGCAGGGATGCCTTC
This sequence comes from Ceryle rudis, assembly GCA_033439905.1. NCBI lineage: Eukaryota > Metazoa > Chordata > Aves > Coraciiformes > Cerylidae > Ceryle > Ceryle rudis. The sequence goes on along the minus strand of JAAGNO010026774.1, from coordinate 17,259 downwards.
TACTAGGCCAGGTTGGTCGAAGTGCCATCCTGCCTGGCCTTAGAACACTTCCAAGGAGGGAGCATCCATGACTTCTCTGGGCAGCCTGTTCCAGTGTCTCTCCATCATCACAGTAAAAAATTTCTTCCCTCTATCTAATCTAAATTTACCCTCTTTCAGTTTAAAGCTATTACCCCTCATCCTATCACTACACTTCCTGATAAAAGAGTCCCTCCCCATCTTTCCTGGAGGCCCTCCTTAAGTATGGGAAGTCTGCTATAATTTCTCTCCAGAGCCTGAACAACCCCCAACTCTCTCAGCCTGTCTTTGTAAGAGAGGTGTTCTAGCCCTATAATTGTCTTAGTGGCCCTGCTCTGTTCTGGCTCCCAGCAGGTTCATGTCCTTATGTTGGGGGCCCCAGAACTGAACACAGTACTCAAGGTAGGATTTCAACAAAACAGTGCAGAGGGGGTGGATCACCTTCTTCAGCCTGCTGGTCATGCTTCTTTTGATGCAGCCCAGGATATGGTTGGCTTTCTGGGTTACGAGCACACATAACTGGGTCACGTTGAGCTTCTCATCAACCAGCACCCCCACATCCTTCTCCTCAGGGCTGCTAAAGGCTCCCCTTCTGAACATGTATTGCCTACAAGAAAGAATGGGCTTTATCACAAGCCTAGAAATCTGTCAGAAACAAAATGGTTAGTGCAGAGGAAAAGTGAGTTCCATAAGAAGGAAGATCTCAGGAAAGAGTCTAGCCTTTTTTTTTTTTTTTTTTTTTTTTTTTTTTTAAATCAGTAGCAAAGGTGTTCTCATACAGACCATAGTAGTTGTCTTGATAATTTGATAAAGGGAGAGATCTGGTTTCTCCAATAAAAATTTTTCAGTGATGTCAGATCTTCCTAAACAAACAAAAAAATCCTTCTCTTGCTGAATGTTGACTGCTTTGGTATGACTGTCTTTATAGCTAGAAGGAATTCTCTGCAGATAAACAACTGCACAGAGTATCTTATTTCAAAACCTGTCAAAGATGGGAGCTGTTTTTAGAAGCACTGGTAGTATGTGCTACTATATTACCCTTCACTCAGCATCAGCCCTCTGTCTTTTCAATAGCTTTGGCTTTTAAGTGCTCTTTTTGTACTCCATATAGATTACATTTGGTAATCCAGTCTCTGATGTCAAAGGAATGAGTACCAGTTGTAAAAGTGCCAAAATAGGAATTTTACTGTTGGTAGCTCAAGATCTGAAAAGAAAGCCCTCAAGTTCATGTTCGAGAAACAGCATCGCATCCATTTAGACTCTGATAGAGTTATAAGTGTCAGCTACCCTGAGTGCACACTTTGCAGATAAAATCTTCAGATTCTCCATTGCCCACATCCTCGATCCTCGGCCAGCTCTTCCTTGCTATTCAGACTTAAGTCATGATTCTGTCCTTTTTTTTTTTTTTTTTTTTTGGTACCTGACTTGATTGAAGCAGAGCTTTGCATCATTGTTAAACTAAATGTATGTAATCCATATTTCTGTATTAATACCAAAGGTATTCTACCACTCTGTGGATGGGATGACAAAAGTGATTACTAAATCATTTCAGTAAGGTTGTTTGGGATGAAAGACCAGTTGTCTAAACCTAAGCTCTGGGAAGCCAAGTAGCTTTATTTGCCCATCTAACACTGAGAAATTAAAAAAAAAAAAAAATAGAAGGCACTAGTTTCTTGAGCAGAGCTCAGCAATAGCAAAAGGACTCTTGATATCCTGTTTTGCATGTGGTTGCCTAGATTATTTTCTAGACTGATCTACAGCAGTAGCTCTCTCGTAGGGAAAATTCTCCAAATATGTAAGGATTTTTCTGGTTTTAACGTTCAGTAGAAGAGCAGTAACTGCAAATAGCCCCAAACATGGCTGCTTATATTCAACGTACTTTAGTTATGTCTAGCTTGGGGACATGGCTGTTCTCACCTTATTTATTTGCTTTTCTCATCAGGAGTGCTCTGTAAATCACTGTAAGTAGTGTAAGTTTGTCTGAAAGTCAGTGAATTGACAGAAATAGTTTGTGTGTTCTTTTTAACCCTTCATTAGTAGCTCAGTGTCTGAACTTTACTCTCCCTCATAGCCACGTTCTGTTTCAAATGTGATTGATCTTTAAATGGCCGACTACCAATGCTTGTTCTTCGCCTCTGGGGGAGGGCATGTCTTGGCACCAAATCACAAGGTGGACACATGGAAAATGAAAATCATGTGTCTTGCCGTGTCTTTTGTCCATTTCCAACTACTGTCCATCTACTTCGCAGCTAGCCACGTGAGCTAAACTATAGTATGAGCTGCTTTTTGCTCACTAAGGTCCCTGGCAACCCTGATCCAGCATAGACTTTTGACAATAATGAACAGACTCCAAGATGAATTGCCTTTACCTGATGTTGCATAACTTATACCAGCAGAAGTGCTTTTTAGCCTAATATTGTATATAATAAGCAAACCGATTTAAGAGTTTAAAATATTTTTATGTCTCTATACACTGGGGTTTGCTAATGAAACTGTTATGGCAGACATTTAATAGTAATTTTTCTGCAAAAGTGCTTTCAAAGGATTAGCCAAGACTAATACAGGCTGTTAAGGAGCAGCTCCAACAATGATTTCATAGCAAAGCTAATGAAAAATAATATGTTTATCTTGTACCTGCTTGTTCTTGCTCCCTGTCTGTTTTACCATGTATTCATAAGGCTGCACTACGTTGGATCAAAGAGGGGAAAGGGAGCTGAAATTTCCTGTCTCCAGATAAAACATCTGACAAAAAGAAATCCTCCATAACATCCCCCTTATTCCCCAACATTGCTGCTAATATTACTGAACTTATTCAAGAGTTTCTGAATTGACATCTTGATACTGTAAGAGATCCTAGCTGCTTAAGTCCACTATTATGTTGCCCACTACGTACTGTCATCACATCAGCTTGTGTGGCTGCCTGACAAGTTGGACAAAGATACCCTGCCAAAAAATTGCTTCTGGCTTTGATTTGCTTAGAACTGTTTTATGCAGTCAGTACACAAACTGTGTTCAACTGCACAGGCAGATATGCCATCATGGGGTGGCACAGCACAGTGATAAAGGAAGATTTTTCAGTAGTAATGCTGGCTCAGAGTAATTATGATCCCTTCAGGCTATGGATTTACAGTTCCCAGTATTAAAATGAGAAATCGGCAAACGTGCTGTCTTGAGGAGGGCAAATCCAGCCCAAACAGAGGGAAGAGTAAAATATATGTAAAGTGAACAGTGTGTTGTGGTAGTGTCATGTGAATTCTGCTTTTGTTAAGAGTGTTATAGAAGTTTATTTTGTGCATTTTCAAAGTATGTGTAGATTGCATATTAAAATAGCATTTTTCTGATACTATGGTGGATAGGTTTCAGGCTCTTTGTCATTGTATCCAGATCTATTAAAGGGTGTCACTAGCCTTATCTGTGCATTTAGAACTGGAGTGCTTCACTTAAAACAGGATTGGCCTTGAGTTTTAGAGTTAAACCTTAAATAACTTATCAGTAAAAGTGATGAATCAGCATAAATACAAGCTTTTCACAGTTTTAGGTGGATTTTCAAGTGTTTAATTTTCAGATAATTTTAAAATGTTCTCTCCTATTGCTTTGCTAGTACTGAAGTACTTTCCTGATACTGCAGTTTAAATAATGTCAGCATTGGAAATAGATGTGTAGTATACATTGCTCAGCTTCAAGGTCTTCATGGATTTACATCAGTTAACAAAATTGCTGAGGTCCTGTGTAGTTGCAAAAGGAAGAGCTAATCTTTTTCTTTAGCATTGCAATCAGATGTTCTCTTGCAATCCTGTGTTTTCCGGAAAGCAGATTTATAGTGGCCAAAGGGTATTTAAATGACCACAGTTTATCAAAAACTTTCAGGCTTAAAATTCTCTATTTTAACAACGTTTTTTCTGTCTCTAACATTTCAAATAAAACGACAACTTCCATAAGGACTACTTCAATAGATTTGTTGGAACATCTAACTGATGATTTGAGAAGTTGAAAGCTGTTGATGTTTGGGGTTTTTTTTCTATACTTGTGAGGCTTGAGTTGCTTGTATTTTTTTTGCAAATGCAGGTATTTCGTTTATTAAAAAAAAAGGAAAATAAAAAGCACTCATTTGGCTCAGAACCAAATGACTTGCAACAGTTTCTGAGTTAATACCCATCTTTTATTTACAAAACTCACACCACCACTTACTGATGATTCTAAAACTGTTGTTAAACTACAGCAGTAACAGCTTTTTCCATCACAGTTCAACTTTCATTATGTGTTTTCAGTGTTAAGAAAATATTAAGAACAACTATAACCCTAGGTGAACAGTCCCTAGAGGCTTAACTAAAACTGTGCTGGTTTTAAGTGATGCAAATAATAATCACTTTCAACAATTATACATCAGCTTGTGCTTTTGCGGGGAGGGTGGCTTGGTTTTGTTCAATTCTGTTTCCATTACAAATGTTTCTGAGGACTGGTTTGTTCCAGGTTTTGTTTTCAGGGGGGTTGTTAATTGTTTTTTAATTGGGTTTTGTTGTGGGGTTGTTTTACTGTTTGGGTTTTTTGTTGGTTGTGGGGTTTTGTGGGTTCTTCTGTTTGGTATT
>JAAGNO010026774.1:0-12555 GCA_033439905.1 Ceryle rudis | reverse complement strand
GGCGGGGGGGGGGTTGCTTGTTTTGGGTGTTTGGGATTTTTTTGGTGGGTTTTTTTGAGGGTTGGTTGGTTGGTTTTTTTGCCGGGGCACATAGGTCTGTCTTGATCACCAAACAAACTTTAAGGGAACAGATCGAATTAGAATTCCTTATATTGTGTGGTATACAAATTTCCATTTAAAACCAGTATTTGTTACCTAATAATATTCTGGGCATTCTTCTCAGTGTTGTTGTATCTAAGACTAGTGGTGCAGCTTGCTTACTTTTAAATCCATGCTTCCTTCCTGCTCTTTCTAGAACTATTTTAGATTACAAGTAAAATGTCTGTACTTTTTCTTACCTGATTCTTTAATATAGTCCAACACTCAGCTCATCTTTACTCATCTGCAAAATGTTTTTTCTAGGATTTGATTTTTGGCTCTTGCTTGAAATACTTCAAGAACATTTTTTAAGCAGAACTTACAGTGGTGCTGTGGTTATAGCTATTTCAGGGGATGGATATAGCTGGAACACATACAGAGTGTGCAGACGGTTCCATTCAAGCATTTGACCATTTAATTGCTAGCAATTTGCAGGGAACTTTGTTTTCCTAAGCTGTTTTAATTAAATACAGGATGTCCCACTTCAGTCACTTCTTTTAACTTTCAGTAAAACATTTTTGCAGGACATTAATGATACATTGTAATGCAAACATCCATCATAATAAGACAAGCTGTTTATTTTGTCTGCTTTTACTATTTCCTGAGTCATGCATGTTTAGTGAAGATATGGTATTGTCTTACAGCTTTTTTAAACTGTCCTTTCATTTCTACAGGGGAGATGATTTGCTTTAAAATATTTGACAGTTAAAGAAAATCATGCTAACTTCATTCCTTGTAACACTTCTGAGAAGTTATACCACTTTCCCTCTGCCTCTTTTCAGAGAATGGACCTTGGAGAATGCCTGAAGGTGCATGACCTGGCATTAAGGGCAGACTATGAAATAGCATCCAAGGATCAAGATTTCTTCTTTGAGCTTGATGTATGTATTTTGTCTTAATGATGAAGCATAGTTTGTGTACCTACTAGGTGGATAAACTGAGCAACACAAGTTAAGTTTTGGTACATATAGAAGTAATTCTGTAGAGAGAGGCAGAAAAAAACCCTTGTCACAGTTACATAAAAGATGTGTGCCTCTTCATGATTATATGCAAGCATTTGTATTTTGTATTGCTAGTCCTGTCTGGGTAGAACTTTTAAAATCCTTCCATAGAACAAATTGTCATAAACCTGGATACTGTCTTCATGTTACCAAATAACAAGCAAATGCTGAGGGTTTGTGTACTTGAAAGAGAGTCTTAAATTTTATGCTTTTTGAAGAAAGTTAATTTTGTATTAGGAACAACAAAACATTTGCTATATCTCAGTACACCATAGTTTTGAGTAATACAATTTTGAACTCCCAGCTAGGATGTTCAGTCTTCAGTAGGACACAAAAGTTTGGTGGTTTTGGTTTTGCATGGTTTTTTTGGTTGTTGTATGGGTTTTTGGTTGGGGGGGGAGGTTGTTGTTGCTGTTTGGAGGGGGGTGTGTTTTGTTAGGTGGGTTGATTTTTTGTTGTTGTTTGGAATGATGGTGTTAATATGCTTAATAGCTTAAAAGCCTAGTGAAAAACCTTACAGTGTTGCATGCATTGGCTGGCTGAGGTGAGTCTGCATATGCTTGGAAGAAGTTTAATCCATGGTAGAAATGCTCAGTTCTTAGAGAAGGCTTAGAACAGATTCACTTCCAAATTTCTGCAAATACTTACAGCAACATGTAGACAATGATTTTTAAAGTGTATTAGTATATGCGATTAGTCACCATGAACTGCTAGATTATTGTTTTACAAAGGTTTCACTAATAAAAACTTCTGAAAGTCTTAATAAACCTGAAAAAAAAGCTAATGAAATATGAATATTCTTGACAGCATTGATCAGTGTTCTTCTTGATGTTTTAGGCAATGGACCACCTGCAGTCATTCATTGCAGACTGTGACAGGAGAACAGAAGTGGCTAAGAAAAGACTAGCAGAAACCCAAGAAGAGATCAGTGCTGAAGTTGCAGCTAAAGTAAGCACATAAAACTAGTTACTGAAGTTTCTTTGAAGGTCTGTTTTCCTAAGGAGCCAACTTAAGGCTTTGGCAAGCCATCGAATCTGAGAATTCATACTGAAGGGCGGGGGGGGGGGGAATACATTTTATCTGTTCTTCCCAAAACTGCTGTTAAAGCACAGAAAGGAGAACACAGGGATGAGACCTCTGGTATTTTTGAGCTCAGGAAACTTTATTCCCTGTGATACCATGCCATACAAATGTTAGTAATTATTACACTTTTTGATCAAAACTTCATCCATAAAGTAAACAAAATACAATGTGCGTTTCTGTAGATTTTCTAACTAGAAAAAAAATTACCATTTTTCTGCAAATATATGCACATACTAGGAGGATAGGTTGTACAAATACTTATTGTGCAAGACTATGTGGTATAGACAACAGTGTGAATTACTTGAAGTTTCTTTACAAAATTCAGCTCTGGAGTTGGTACGTAGACTTGGTAACTGAACCTTTCTGTTTTTACATGAGGCAACTTCAGTTTCACTTTTACCTGGAGAAGTTATCTCAGCCTATTTCTCTTAAATCTATCCTACTGGTTTTGCATATAACATCTCAGTAATTACTTAGTTCAGATTGTTTTCCATAATTCAAAGTGGTTTTTGTGTTACACTTTTCCTTGTCTTTCAAGGCTGAAAGAGTTCATGAATTGAATGAAGAAATTGGGAAACTGCTGGCCAAAGTAGAACAGCTTGGAGCTGATGGAAATGTGGAAGAATCCCAAAAAGTAATGGATGAAGTGGAGAAAGCTCGCGTAAAGAAGAGAGAAGCAGAAGTAGGTTGCTTGTGTAAGGCTTGGGGGATGGAGAGGGCAAGCCTCAATATTAAATCGGTTGGCGTCAGTGTAATGCAGGATGTCTGTCTTACCTATTGTCACTTCCTTAACTAACTGCTTCTTATAAAACCAAATAATTTGCTTTGCAGCATCCTGTACAGTTAGACGTTTCTACCTTAAATACACTCCTATACAATTAAAAATACACTCACTTCTGCGAAAGGTGCATTTATCTTCAGTTAGCTGTATTTACCGGTTCTATCTGTGAACGCTACAGTTGCATCTGTGTTGTTGGGACTGACTTAGTGTTCAGTCTCACAGCTCTTGCTGTGGCAACCCAGTTGTGCCATGTGGTGTGCTGATGTGGCTTGTACTGGAAAGCTTCAGTGAAGGGAAGCATAGCCTTCATTGAAAAATAATTAGTGGCTTGTGTATCAGGCAAGTCAAAACAGTCCTTGGTGTAATGTTCAGGTGATAGAACTCAAAAGAGCTTTTTGATAGCATGTTTCACCAAGATACTTAAATTTATAGAAACAAACATTTGCAGTTGTTTTAATGGTACCACAGGGATTACTGGCAATCTTGCTTGTCTGCAGTATCTGTAGATTATTTTTGCAGCGATAATATGTTCAATTAGTGTCTGAAATGTATGTAGATCTCTCACGAAGCGACTACTCTTTAAAACTGGGTTAAGAATTAAAACTGAATGTAATCAGATAATATGTTATAATAATGTTAACATAGTAATAGTAGTTAATGTGTATTCATTGTTGCATATGAAAAAGTTGTTCAGCTTTATCAGTAGTGTGATCTTAAAGGTAATAATCTTCCACTCTGTTTAATTTGCAAAATCAGATGCTGATGTCCTGCTTTTAAATATGCCCAATCTTCACAGTAGGGAACCTGCCTTGTACCTTAACGAGACAGTCGATTTATGAATAGTGTGAATTAACGAAAGGGTGTGCTGATGTACGTAGAATTCAGTTATCAGGTTTTAGCGTGTCTTTGGTAAAGTATTATCTTTGTATTTTTGTGCATTAAGTAACAGTTAGCAAATTCATTATTTTATTTTTCTAGGAAGTATACAGGAATTCTATGCCTGCCTCCAGCTTTCAGCAGCAGAAGCTACGGGTTTGTGAAGTGTGCTCGGCTTATCTTGGTCTTCATGACAATGACCGACGACTTGCTGACCATTTTGGAGGAAAACTACATTTAGGATTTATTGAAATAAGAGAGAAGCTTGAAGAACTCAGGGTAAATCATTCTTATATTTCTGTGTGCACTCCTGCCTAATAATTTGCCAGGCAACCTTAATGGAATATTTCTTTCTAGGGGTGTGGATTTTTTTCAATATTACTTTGCTTTTTGGGATTTCATTAGCCTACAAACCACTAAACATTCTAATTTAATGTCAGTTATCCAGATAATTTGATATGATGACCTCTTTTGCACTGAGGTGCATTAAAACACATGCTCAGTGTAGTGCATCTTGGGAATAAAGAGTGTGATTGTACTTGTAAAGTGGAGAATGGTATTTTGAATGGCAGTGATGTTGAAACATATTTAGCAGTCATAGGAGATAGCCAAATAAACTTTACTCTTAGCCAGCTGATTGGCTAAAAGTAATGAGACTCTTGAAAATACAAGAATTTGTCATGGGCCAAAGTGGGTGATATTTTACGTATTTAATTAGGATAAAATGTTAATAGGCTGGTGTTGAAATCCCCGTTTTTTTGGTATTAGTACATAAGGAGAATGATAACACATGGCAAAGCTTTCAAAAAAAGGTCTACAGAAATGCCGGGAGCTCAGACAGGCTCTGCTGTATGGTGAAAGACTAAAATTCAGTTTGTTTATTTTATCTGGACAAAGATTAGGAGCTGACTTTCACTCTGCAGGTACCAACAGCTAAAGATTTCTTTAAGTAGTATTTGAAGTCCTTTAAGCTTAACTGACAAGAAATGAAATAAATAAGTTGCAATGGCTATCTAAAGTCAAGACTACAAAAATGTGTATTTTAAAGTCAAGTTAGCTATTAAAATAATTGTTATGGGAAGTTGCATGTTTTCTATAGCTTGAAGATTTGAAATCCAGTTGGAATATTATCCTAAACAACACTATCTTGACCAGAAATTGTGTGCTGGTAGAAAGGCTTACCTGGAATTATATTCTAGACTTTTAGTATTCAAGCAGATGGATTTGGACAGTGATGCTATTTATGATCCTAATATGCAAAATATGGAGTTCAAGGCTCAGTTAACCATTTCACTGCAGAAATCATTAAAGACAACAGCTAAATGAGTTGAAGCCCTTAAAGCAGAAAATGTTGCCACTAGTTTGAATAAATTGGCTTGGCTTATATTTTGTAATATTCCAGCTGTCTTGCGTGGATACTGTGACTTACCCTTTGGAAAGCCCAACGCTCTCCATTGGCTGTTTTAGCAATTTAGGATTCTAAATATAGCTGCTGTAACTTAAACCTTAGATGTCTAGAACAGATCATGTGTGCCTCCTCTCATCCCTCCATGAAATTATGCGAAGAGTCACTTGAACAAGACTTGTAGTTAAATTGCTGATACTGTACAAGGAACTGTAGATCTAACTTGACATAAAGAGTTGAAGTAATTGATTATTTACACCATTCAGAAAAAAAAATGCATGGATAAATTTTTCACATTCCCAAAGCATCAGTAAAATAATCTTTTTAAGTACTTTGCTAACAAAAGAAGAAAACAATAACTATCCCCTCCTTCCTCAGAGCTCTCCTCAGAGATCTAATCAAGATGCTGCTGGGGCAATTCCACATCTCAGAAGAAGGTCTTTACAAAGAGTTGAATTTCTTGCATCATGTCCAGAAGGTGGCGAGAATTGGGTTTGGCCAGATCTCCAGTTGTGAGTTCCACATCTGAGGGCCCTCTACTGAGCGTGCCTTGTCCCCAGTAGTAGTGAGTTCAACCTGGGGGCCATCAGCTGAAGCATCCTCTATAATTACATGTCTCATGTTCACAATAAAGAAACAAGTAGCCTCAAAACTAGGTATTAGCCCAACCAAGTCCTTTAAGACTAAGGATTTCTTTGTCACAGTGCAGCTGAAGGAGCTAATAAAATAATTAACTGTCCCGGTTCCGATTCCTTTCTACCTTTCCCCAGTGGCAAAAATATGATAGGATTGGCACGGAAACTCTCACATTAAAGGCATGACTTACTGCTCCGCATTCCCTTTCATGGAAAACTTTAATATAACTCTACATATTTCAGGTCTTCATGTAACACCCATCTATTTGTTGCAGCTCTTCTGCAATAGCTTCTGTTTCTTGGAGAAAAAAAACAATACATACACACACGGAGGAAGAGAGAGGGAGTAATATACACAAGGGAAAGGGTATATATGTGAGGGGGAAAAAAATTAATATCAACTGTCTCTAGGTTATTTTTATAGCACCTTCATCTCAGAAATTTTGAAATATAACTTAATATATTCCTTTGCTTTTAGAGGATTGTTGCTGATAAACAGGAGAAACGAAATCAGGAACGTCTGAAACGCAGAGAGGAGAGGGAAAGGGAAGAAAGGGAGAAACTAAGGAGGTAGGGGTCTGGTTTATTTGCATATATGTATATAATGACCTGTTTAATGGGGAAACTGGGATGTAGTTTCATATAGATTTCTAAATTGTCAGGATGACAGTTGTCTGCATTCCTTGGGAATTTACAAGGATTGGAGATGGAATTTCATGTCTAATTCTTAAAAATGAATTATTTTTCATAAAAAGCCTTTTTAAAAGCTACAGATAGAAATGTCTACCTATTTGAACAAATGGCCTTTAAGTGAGTTAATTCTCAGGTGTGTACCATGTTTTGAGACTTGGCAGATGTAAGCTTGCATGTAGGTAAGTTTCTTAACGTCTCTTAGATGTTAGATATTTTCTTCATATATGTTAAAAATTTTCCTTAGTGGAAGTAGTTGAATGTGTGACTGAGGAGAGTAATTCCCTGCATATTTCTATGATGTTGTTGCTTCCAGGCCTCCGGGGGCTAGAGCGTAATGGCATTTGAACTGCAGTTCTCTTGACCTGTTATCTTAAGAGGTTAACAGTGTAAACTTTGGAAACCTGTCTAATAATAATGTGCCTGAAATAAGGCAATACTTATTTGAACTGTAAGTTGTTTCTGTAGGAGGGGTGGGAATAAAAAAGCAGATGAGATATTCTTTTGTGTTTGTAGTATGTTGGGCTCAAAACTAAAAAAAGACAACAAACACAAAATAGTTTTCAAGGGGATGTATTTCCTGGTGACTATATTACAAAGATGTTAACATCAAACAAAAGGCCTTTAAATAATTGCTAGTAAAATAAATACAGTAACAGGTCAACTGTTAAACATCTGGTTTATTATTACTAAATTGTACCTTACTTTTGTACTTTACTTAATAATGTTTCTGTAAGAAAAATTTATTTACTGTTTTCCATTTATTTCAGGTCCAGATCCCACAGCAAGCATGCCAAAAGGTATATAAATCTGCAGACAAGGAATACCATCAGTGAAGCCAGCCTTTCACAAGCTGGAGTGTCCTAAGTTTGTTGAGTACTGCTAGTTTAAGATGTCCATCTTTACAAAGCGTTCTGTTACATAGTCATCTCCCTGTCTGTTTATACAGTAGTATAAACAGTATTTTATCACCATGCTACCGAGATTATACATAAACATCTATTTTGTGGCTACTAGAATGCAACTTTTTGTCCCAAATAACGCTGAAAACAGAGAATTGCTCTTAAAAACAGAAGCTTGTTGTTAATACCTTCTGGTGAAAACCCATGCCTTTAAAATCCTAAGCACCAGGTTAACTCTCAACAAATGACTCATCAACAGTTGAAAGTCACCTGTGAGATATTACTGCAAAGTGTTTTTTTAAAAAAATAAAAATACAAACAACAACCAACTCAGTCATGAATTTGTTTGATACTTAGAACCTTCCAGACTAGTTTTATTGTATTAGCCAAGGGGAAGGATATAGCCCTGTTTTCTCAGAACATTACAATGCATTGGTTCTAGCAGATGATCCCCATCACTGTGTCACAAAGTTCTACAACTTTGCCTGATAAAGACAAGATTTAAAAATTCTAAAAAGTTTTTCCATATTTTTAATTCTTTTCAGAAGCCCATTGGCTGTGCTGTAACTATGCAGTCATTAATTGTGAAATTGTCTGCATTAGCCACAAAGGAGTTTGCAGGTTTTCTAATATTGCTTTCCCCTCTCTGTTTGCCTGTGACAGGACAATGCAGTAGCTCTGAAGACTGCAGACCATTCTCTATACAGATTTGCTTATGCACAGAGTGAACAATATTCACAGTACGCTGATAGAGTAGCTAGGTGAATGCAGTGTCTGGTTTTAAGTCCTTTCTGTTCCTAGATCTAGGTCCCGAGATCGCCGCAGACATCGTTCTCGCTCAGCCTCCCGGGAACGAAAGAGAAGAACTCGCTCCAAATCCCGTGAGAAACGCCATCGTCACAGGTCTCGCTCTACCAGCCGCAGCCGGAGTCGCAGCCATCACAGAAGCAGGCATAGTTCCAGGGAGAGAAGCCGAGAACGCAGCTCCAAAAAGAGGTAAATGTTGACCCTAGAAATAAATGGCTTTTCCCAGAGGAGAATTTTTGCACTAAATTAAAGTTACATTTGCCACTTGGTAATTTAAACACATTTTAAGACTGAGATTTCAGTTACACCCTTAAGCATATTTATGATTTGACATACCATAGTGATTTATTTTTATTTTTTATTTAAATAAAAATAATAGGGTTACATATTATTTCTCTTTTGAATGAGTGATATAAGGTATTGGTGTCATGTTGCTATTACTGCCAGCTTCTTGCAGTGTAGTAAGTGAAACGGTTGATCCCTGTTAAAACTCAGGGATATTAGCAGTACTCTTACTGTCAGCATGCATTTGGGTTTTCCCTTGGGCCCTTGTTCCCAGTACTGGAGCCCGTCTGTTGTGTACTGCACCAGATAAAAACAAGTTTAGATATGCCTGAAAATAAACTTCTTGCATTGCATCTTAAGAGATGGCTTTTCAAGGAAAGTGGCTCAACCCCTCATTGCAGGATTATTGCAGAGAGAATTCTGGGGCTGTTGCTTTTGAATGACTTGACTTCTGTCTTCTCCTGAGGCTTTCCTGGCTCGTTTTAGATGAGGGAGGTAAGCATAATTTAGAAGAGTGTTGGCATTGCACAAGCATGCATCTACTAGGGAGGTCTGCTCATAACAAGGATTCCTTGATGAGGTCAGCCACCATGGCATAGATTTGAGTGCCATACAGTGGACAGGGTGCCCAGTCTTAAAACCCTGACAGATTATTGGCTTAGAAGAAAAGATCTGTTTGTGCAGTGGCCACACATGCAGGGTTTATAATTATAATCCTTTTAGAGTTAAATTAACAAGGATGGAGAAATGTGTGTTGAATGTGTTCAGGTATCTCATGGACTCTGCCCTAAAAAGGAGGGTTTCTTCCTGCAGTAGGTAGGTAACTGTAGTCCTGTTGTGCTCTGTAAGAGAGTATAGAATGTTGGTTCAAGTCTTTTATCTGCAACAAAAAAAAGGAGACAGATGTCCAGCACTCTAGTTGATGTAGTCAGTGTCTGGTATTTTAAATTAATTAGGGAGCTTTTTAATGTCCTAAAGTCAACATTTCAGTCTCAGCAATTTCTGTTTTGATAGTAGCCTGTCATCACAGTTGTCCTAAAGAACCTGCCTCTTCACAGGCATTGACAATGACAGATTAGCAAATCTTCATACCCTGAGTTTTTCACCTTAAAATAGACATCTGCCTTTGAATCAACACATTTGTTAACTTGGATGAACCAATGTATAGAGCATATGCTCAAATTGCCTAATTTTTCAACTTTGAAGTCCAGCCTAGCAAGACTCAATTTCAGTCCTTCAAAGAAAACTATACTGGTTGGTTGTTCCAGGATCCTCATCGTAATTGTTCAAATTCTCCAGTATGATGTGCACAATGCAAATTATGCATTTGGCAGATAAATATGTAAGAATAAGGGAATGGTGTGTACATCTGGTGCTATCTGTGTAACAGTAAACCTGTCAGTCTCAGCTGCCAAAGGTGAATTGAGGAAGCACAAGATGATTTGAAGTGTGTGTCCTTTTGCCAGATGCTATCAACGGAATAAGCCTTTCAAGCCTTGTTCCGCATGAATGAATTAAAATATAACATAATTCAGAGCACAAGATTTCAAACTTCAGACAGTCAGTACTTAAAATATTTCTCCTGACATTAGTTCCTGCCCTGAAAGAGTGAGACATGCCCGTGTTGGAGGAATTCTTTGTACAGATAATAGTTTTGCATTACTTCCGACTTGAGAGAAAATAATTGCTGTGCCATCATTAGCAGCTCATACCTCTTATTTCTCTGAGGCCGAGAAAAATTTTTGCTCTTAAAATACCTATATTGTGTCATCAAGAGACTGAAGAATCTTTAGAACTGTGATCTTGCTACACTGAGACCAGGATAGGTATTGAACTTGCAGCCGGGCTGGACACCTTTTTAGAGAGATCCTTCTAGCCATTAGAACTGCTTTTCACATGAATGGGGGAGAAGTCTTTCTGATGGATACCATACCACTATTGATGCCAGAATCCAAAAGAAACCCAGACTTGCAAGATCAAATGAATTATTCCTCATTGTCTCCTAAGAAAACTTTTCCTAGTCTAGGGAAGTACTCATTACCAAATCTTTTTTTTTTTTTCTTTTCTTTTTTTTTTTTTTTTTTTTTTTTTTTGGAACTTTTTTAAATTCTAACATGGCACACTCCAGCAAGTTAATTTTTTCAGGAAGGAATCATAGCCTTTTGGTTTTGAATAACCAAGTAAATTCAGATCTGAGGAACGTGTTGTTTTTGCCAAACTCTTGCAGACAGGCAGAGTGCGGCACCAGAAGCAACAGAAAGACAGCTGAACGCTGCAGCAGTGGCAGCCTGTGGTGCCACTAATTCCAGGGCCTTAAGAGAAGTGTGGAGTTCTGGTTGCTGTGTGGGGAGTGTTGCATCATTTTATGTTAACCTTAAGTCTTCAGTGTGATTTTTTTTGGGGCTTGGTTAAAGTACTATAAAATACAGATATAGCAGGCTGCTGAATCCTGCTGTAAAAGCTATTTATGTGTCTGGGGTGTTCTCCAGTTTTGATTGCACCCCTTACGGCTTCAATGTGTTAAGTGTACTAGACAGTTGGATGCCTTACTAGAGAAACCTTGATGTGCTTCTCCTGAAAATAATTTTCCCATTTTGTTCTGTATAACAATATTATCACAGCCAAGTGTGTTGAGTATTACTGCTTGCAGCAAACCATGCTGTTCCTTCTGGTTTTCCTGTCCACCCTTCTGCAGAAAGTACTTTTCAAAGAGCCTTTCACATAAAATGAAAAACTGCCACCTGTCAATACCTCGTTCTGAAAATAAAGAGGTGTTTATTGTGTGCTATATCTGAGGAAATTCTACAAATGCATGTTTGTCTGACAGACACATTTTCTTTAAGCTGTATCATCATTCTCACTATGAACATGTGAATAGATGTAAATCTCTTGAAGTCTGGGATCTCATTTTGAATTTATCAATATAAGGAGCAGATATCCACACTCTGTGGACACAGCTGAGCATAAACATATTGTCTGGCAATAGTAGCCATGTGTCAAAGATAATGGGAACCCATCTGGTAATAACAGCAATGTGCCTAAGGTAATGGAAACCCTAGGTTTACCCAGGTTTGGACTGGCTTATTAAGAGTAGGTCTAAATAAAGTCCAATTTTAACTTGCTGCTGGCTGTAAGTTCCAAATAACTAAAATGAATCTTCTTTCATCTCATTAGAGATAAAATACATAATTTGTGCTTCTTGATTTGCAATGAGAAAGTGAATATTTGCAGTTAGATCCTGAGATGCATTACTCAAAGATAAGATCAATCGCTGCAGCAGATGTAAATGTGGGTAAATTGAGAGGTGGCTGTGTCAATATGCTTGAGCCTACTTAGAAGAACTTGTGTGACAATGGCTAATGTACTCCCGTGTGGACAAATAAGAGTACCTGAAGTTATAAGGTGGGGCTTACTTTCACCTGCCTTTAGATAACTTAACTCAGGTGTAAATCTTATGAGTCTCATTACAGATTCACCTGACATAATTTAGTGTCTATTACAAGATGACATAAATCATGCCTTAAAATGTTTATTTCTTCTGCCAACTCCTAAGGAAATCTGTCTGATTAGCCATGCTGCAGACTTTTAAAGATGGATGAGATGGATCCCACTCTTAGCTTTTAGAAGATTTTTAATTTTTTTTTTTAATATCCTTCAGATCCTAGTTGACAGTGGGATTTTTCTAGCCCTATGT
Source organism: Ceryle rudis (assembly GCA_033439905.1). Lineage (NCBI taxonomy): Eukaryota > Metazoa > Chordata > Aves > Coraciiformes > Cerylidae > Ceryle > Ceryle rudis. Next base: position 258 of record JAAGNO010026774.1, on the reverse strand, counting down.
TTTTTGTCGCTGTGGTGCTTTTTTGGGGGTTGTTTGTTTTGTGGTGGGATTTGAGGGGAGGAGGGGGCTTTATTTTGTTGGGTTTGGTTGTTTTGTTTGGTGGTTGTTGTGTGTTGGTTTTGGTTTTTTTGTTTTTTCTTTGTTTTGTTTTGGTTTTGGTTTGGTTTTTTATTGTCTCTGGGGTTTTTGTATTTGGGGGAGGGTGTTTGTTTGGGGGTTTTGTTTGGTGGTGGTGGTGTTTTTCTTTGAGGAGAAAGC